>WEKX01024441.1:232727-302898 GCA_013390025.1 Pitta sordida
AAAAAAAAAAAAAAAAGGCAAGCCAAAACTAGAACTACACTGGCTTTGGCTCTGATAATATACAGCGCAAAGAGAAGGCAACCTACTCTTCCACAACTGTGAGACACCAGCCCCATGGCACTGACGAGCTTGGCTAACAAGTTTTGCCTTGAACTAGCTGGATGTTTCTTTGACGTTCAAAACTAGCATAAGACTACTGGTATCCGTATTGATCCTTGTGCTTTGTCTTTCTCTTCGTTTCCTGTGACTATCTAGGAAAGGAAATGCAAATTTACAGTGCATAATCTTCCCTAGCTAATCCTTCACTGCTCATCAGGATCAGTTTTCCACTCCGCTTTTCCTCCCCGACTGCCAAGACTCGAAGCCAATGCAACTTGCAGAGACAGCTCCGCCACGTGGCACTGCAGGGCTGTTCAGAGCGGTCAACGATGAGAGATGTTCCACGGCTAAAGATTGAATGTCACACACACAAAAAAAAATCAGTAATAGTGAACTGAAATGTCCAAATCCTCCTGGCAGAGCTAAAAATACCAAACAGATTACAGCTCACATACTTTACCCATCTTCAAAGAACACACTGGCTATTGCAGCAAAGCCTTTCTGAGGAGGATGGGGGAAAGGAACAAGGAGGCATAAGGTCCCTCACCCGTGGAGTTGGTTATTCCATTGTTAAAATCCAACACCATCTAGGAGCAAACAGCAACGACTCTTCAGAAGTCATAGCAGGTTGTTACACGTTACAGGCTCTGAGGATGCAATTATCTCAGTTTCTCAAGAGCACAAAGCTGTGCCACAGAAACTACTGGCATATACAAACTCTAGTGGCCACAAACATAAAAAACAACTTTGGATCTGAACTGTACTTCAAAGCTCAAGGGATGAAGGCTGGATTTAAACCTCCAGGTCAGCTCTA
The DNA here is from genome assembly GCA_013390025.1 of Pitta sordida. Taxonomy (NCBI): domain Eukaryota; kingdom Metazoa; phylum Chordata; class Aves; order Passeriformes; family Pittidae; genus Pitta; species Pitta sordida. Next base: position 233,641 of record WEKX01024441.1, read on the forward strand.
CCATCCTGGCTTCAAGCTTTATTTCCTGTCCAAAGGAACCTTTCTCTTGAGGTTAAAGACTGGATGTTGCACTGAGATAGCAAAACCCAGGCAACTCCTGCTTTGGGCAGGGGGCTTGCAAAAGGGCTTCACAATATTTTGATGCCACTGATCCCGACACCTAACAAAGTTACCCAAGTTCATAACCCCAGCCCCGCTCTCCTTAAGCACATTTCAACCAGAGCCTGACGATAGTGCTACTTTTTTGCACCTCACCATAGTCCACCTTCATCAGCACCTTTTTCATAGTTGAGATCTTAGGAATTCCAAGACTGTGATTGTTTTACCATTAAAAAAATTCAAGACAGAACACTTTGAGTAAGGTCAAATTTTATGATCTTCCATGACAGAAAGGAAGAACAACCAGATTACAAAGGACAGCCAATGTCAGAATTTTCCTTCCTTTGCCTGAAACATGTCCCTTGCCTCAACCTCCACTATGCCACTGAACCTCTCCTTGCTTCAACCCATATCATGGCAGCTCTTCCCCTGCAAAAAGGGCATGATAATAATATTTTACTTTTGTTACATTTAGGAAGACAGACCTGGAAAGACAGACTAAAGGAGTACAACTCAGCACTGCCAAAGACTGATGGGGGCTATCCCAACTGAATGGAAGGACAGCCCTTAGTGGAAGAGGGAAAGGAGGGAAAATTCATAAAGCACAGCACTGATTCCAGCCTGCAGCAAAGTAATGACAGTGACAAAGCTCTTAGCAAGCTCTTTCTCCTGTCATGAAAGCAAATGCAGCCCCCCCTAGAGAAAAGGGTATAAAATAAACTAGAAATTGAGAAGCAAATAGATAAAATACTCCTTCCTTTCTTTGGGAAGTCAGTGATGGCAGCTGCAGGCTATGGAAATACAAGCTGGCTGTTAAAGGAAAAGTCAGTAATGGCAGGATGACAATTTGCCACAGTTCCCAAAGCCTGCAGGGATGATGTTTTGTGTTAGGTGATGCACAGGAACAAGGAGATGATAGAAGCAGAAAAAATTATCATCCAGCTATCCTAAAGTTCCAGTGCAAGAGTCAAAGCAATTACTTCCACAGCTTTACAAACCTTTGCACCACTCTGTTAATGTGTCAGACTTTGTTACATTAGTTGTACCTTATTTAGCCCTGGGAATAAAAAAACTACATAGAAAAATATATACACACATAGTGATTTGTTTAGAGAGAGGGAAATTAAAGGGTATTTTTACTTTTACTATTCATCTTTCTGTTCTATTACTAGGTACTTGTGTTTTATTGTCTGACCAAAGATGCTCCTGCATTGACATCATCTACTCCATCTACCCTCTTCCCTTAAGAGGCCCATAGTGACAACACTGTTTATTATCTTCAAAAGCGCCCTGTAGTTTTATGGTAGATGATGCTAAAACACATCCTAAAAGGAGACTCAACATTTGCATCCACCATGGGGAAAATGAGACAGACATAGGACAGCTACCATACAGTAGGCACAGACATCCCAGTTAGTTTGAAAGAATGCTTAAAAATAGCACAGAAATCAGTGAGGAGTGGACATAAGTGCCAGAAATCCAACTCCATGGTTTAATACATTTTAAAATGTATCAGTCCTTGAGGCCTTTCCAGCCCTGTGCTACTGGAGCGGCTAAAACCAAGCTGTTCCCACAAAACTCATCTGCTCCAGACTGTAGTTTTGCTCCCTGCTAAAATATGATGCACATGACTAAAATCAGTAGAATCACCACAGTTTAGAGTTGCCTCAATTTCTCTCAACTCTCCTGATCTCATGCACCTTTCTCATCCACCAGAGACAGGAGCAAAGAGACCTCCCAGAGTGAGGAGTGAGCAATGACCCAGCCAGGGAGGCTGCAGGAACCCCTCACCTCTCCACACCCAGATCCTCTAAGCACTCCACAGGCTCGGCCATTTCCTTGTGCTAGATCAGCCCTCAGCAACTGCTAATCAAAGCTCACATCTATTCTCCCCTTCCTACACACCCTCATTTTCTCAAAAAAACTGACGCTCATCCCCTCACATACATCAACGCTTCAACACTGGATGTTCCCAATGACTGATCTGAGCCATCCTCTTCCTCCTCCCCATCCTTTCTTCAAACTTGGGCCCTTCTTACAGTATCGGCTCTGATGCTTGAGCTTTACAGGTGTGAATACTCAGGCAAAAGCAAATTTTATACTCAGACACTCAAATATTTGTTGGCTACAAATTTCCAGCCATACAACCATCCATCTGCAAACAATATGTGCAAATACGTTGTTCCAAATTCACGCTGCTGTGGTCACATATGGGGAAAGTGCAGCACCGCCAGCTGATGTAACACAGTGAGTTGCTACAACATGAATTGCAAACAGCTTTAAGGAGCTGTTCAATTAACAACTTCAGGCCGAGAACTACAGACTGACACAAGTTTGCTATTAAATGTAAGTGCTGAATAAATAAACGAATTTTGCTATTTCTTTGCAGAGAAAGAAAGGAAGTAAAAGCTTGGAATAAATTGTGCGTTATAATTATACCCTCCTTTCCCCTACCCACGCCTTCTCTCCTATCCCCTGTTCAGACACATAATTTGTGGTTTTGGTCCCTTCACCCTTCCAAAATACTCCCAAACTCCTGAAATTAGTTTCTTGCTGAATGTCTACAACGCAATTTCATTTAGGGGATGTCACAGAGATTGAACTGAGCCATCTGGTTCCCAAGAGAAAAAGAAAATTATTTCTTTTATGCTTCTGCCTATGGCTTGTAGGTCACCAAATTGAGATTATTCAGGCACAAAAGCATTTAATGATTTGTTATTTTTAGAAGAACACACACAGATTTCTTTTTTAGGATAATTAACAAGCTAATATTAAAACAAACAAACAAAAGGAACAACTAAAGTCCAGCTGCAAACTTCAAAACAGACAGAGATATTCCTCCAAGAAGGGCTGTCCATGTTCAGAAATCCTGGTGACGTTCTCTTCATCACCACGGAGGCTGTACAGGAATGACTCTGGGCTTAGAGCATCCCTGGATACTGTGCAACCTGCACTGCCCTGGTAGCTGCATTATCCTGCATCTCTGCTGGGGGGGAGGAGCACAGGTGCAATAAACACAACAACACGTTGATAGCATGTTCAGGGGCCCTAGCCCTTGAAAGGATCATGCAAGCTACAAATCATCCAGAAGACTAAAACAGGACAGTCTAGTCACTGTCCAAGTTACAGGCTATATAACACCCCTGCCCTTCACAGGGAGGAAGGGAAGCCTGTCCCTCAGAGTATCTGCCAGCAACAAAAGAAGGATGAGGAAGGGAAGACCCCTTAGATTTGAGGCTCTGTTTGGCACCGTCATGGGTTTTCAAACAATTCCTTATTTCTCCACTGAGAAAATGAGAGTGAGTCCCCAGCACCTGCCTCTGCTTCCCTGCAGCCAGTACCACCTTTGTGTTCCCTGGTGACACCACTGGGCATCTCCACACCCAGTTACAAGACCAGGCCTTAAGATGACAGGACCACTGTCCAAAACCAGGACAAGTAGCCACCATCCTTAGGCTCAGTGGGAGCCACAAGACAGTTTGTGGAGATGCTGCATCAAGAGCTGAAATCTACTGCTAACCTCTTCCCATAGCACCCAAGCTTTCCTTGAGGGCATCCACATCTGCCTGCCTTACACCAGGGGCTGCTGGGGGGGGGCCCTACACCAATGGCCACTACAACCAGACACAGCCGTTTTGTCCCAGAAAGGTATTTAATGTGCTGGAAAGCTTTATTTTTCACAACAGAGCCAGACATAAGAGCAAACAACCGAGACACTTTCCTGCTCAGAGCTCCTCCTGGATGCGATCACAGCTGTCAGGAAGCATCAGAGCAGGAGGGCATCGAGGCCGGTGGGACCTCCCAGTGTGTCCCTGAACACAGGGAGCACAGCCCTAGCAGGAAAGCCTGGGGATCTGCTGCACTCCGAGAGGTACTGCCACATATCTGGTGCCTGAAAAGTCATTCTAACAGGCAAGGATAAATCCCAATTCAGAATCCAAACAGTGAAAAGGAGGAAAAAGTGAAAAAAGCAACACAGAAGAGGAAAAGGCAGCTGTAAAGAACAAATCAGAGCAGCGATCAACGTTTCCGTGTAGTTACCTCTAACAAAATGAGGGTGGGTAAGCACACTGTAAATAAACAGCAAAATGCCCTCTACATTGATGATGCATAAGGAAGAGAGATATTTGCACACAAATGTGTGCAGTATACACAGATACCTGGAGACAGAGCCCAACCTCAGCTCTGTCAGTAAATAAGGTGTTTGCAAATACAGAAAACTAGGAATACAGCACAATGTAGCCCAGAAAGACCATGACACTCATCTGAACACATTTTTCCTTTGTGTAGACAAGAGGAAAAAAAAAAAAAACCCAAAGCAATTCTTAAAACATAAGGATGAGTCTCCAACAAGTTTCTAGAGCTAGAAGTTCTGAAATTTACTAGCAGATATCATGCAATATTACAGCTTGAAAACCTTCAGCAAAGGTCAGGGATGAAAAAAATATTTAATAGAATTCAAAATCCTCCAACAGTGTTTTGAAAAGCAGTTACTTTCTTACAGTCCTATGAAAACATTCATGGCTAGTCAAGCTCATACACTTCAATTAGCACTTTGTTCACTCCTTAATGACTAATAAATAGTAATTAACAAGTTCCACTCCATGCATTACTTCCTTCTCCTCTCATTATTTATATGCTTTGCCCATTAAAGTCAGCTAACTAAGCACCTGTAAAGCACATCCCTTCTCTGGCTCATAGGTGGGAAGTAGTAAAATGTAAATATGCACTAGGACCCTAATTACATCTGGCTGTACCAGAGCTGTTATCTGGCAGTCGTACAAACCACAGGATCATGGCTGTTGTGTGCACATGTAATGTACTCTACAAAGGAACTATACATTACACTGCATCCTTTTCTTGCACATCTTGCCTAGGGCAGGTTTTGTGCTGCAGGCAAGAGGCTGCATCTGAGTCTGAGGTGAGATTTTGCTCACTGGTGTTACCTCTGGGCTGGCCCAGAGGCTACCCATCCACCCTCTTTCCATGTGCATCCACCCCAGAAGGGTCCAAGCTAAGGCAACATGCAAATTGGAGAAAGATTTAATGAAAAGAGAAGCAGAGAAAAAATTTAAAGTACACAAGTTCAGTGGATCACACTGAAGATCCTGATCAATAATGATTTCACACCTCAGCTTCTTTAACATCACCCTGACAGCAATACACTTCTGGTCACTGCTACACCCTGGTGCATACCTGTGTTCCCTTTAGTGTCCTCAGCCAAAGGCCAGGCTCTAGGACAGACAACACACTGGATAAAGTGGATCCCAGAGTACAACTCTGTTCTGCTTGGGCAGGGCCAGAGGAGCAGCCCAAGAAGATGGCTCCAGTGCTGCAAAGTTGGGAAGCCACATTAGGTAAGTGCTACCTGCCACCAAGCAAGGTGGGCTCAAGGCTCTAAGGATCACAGTGAAAACAAATGTACTGAGCAAGGCATAGGACAGATACCATTGGACAATTAACCAAAGGCTCAAAACCTCTGGGAGGGTCTCTCCAAAAGGCTCCTTGAGATACACTGTGATGGGTGACATCTCCAACACGAAAATACCTCTGACTACTCTCACATTTACCTCCTCCACCCTGCATTTTTTTCAGACACAGCTCCAGAGCCTCAAAGTCAACCCTGACATAAAACACATCTATGCCAATTTGATACTATTACAGAGGCAGTGTGAAAGCTTTCATGCCATTAAACCTGCCCTGCTGATCTCTATCATTTTATATACTACAGTCATGCTAACAACAGGATGGCAAAGTCGTGTTAACTGGGTAATTTACATTTTTCCTCCTCAGCACATATGCATCATGCAGACCCCAAAAGCCTGCTGAAAGAAGGCAGTGGGATGCTCTGCCACAAAAATAACCCCATGCAACTGGATTTCTTCATCTGCATGTGTACAAGACAGAAGAGCAAAGGGGCGAGCAAGCTTTATGACTGAAACCAAAGACAAGAAAAACACTGGGGAAAAACAAGCAATGCAACAAGAGATTGTGACTTTTCTGTGGTTATCTGCTTGAAGAGTCTTCATGTCTCATTCCCTCTGCTCAGTGGAAGGAGAGGACTCTGCCAGGTCACCGCACAGGAAAGCTCACCATGAAGAGGAGCCAGCTTGGAGCCCAGTATCTGCCAGCCTGAAGACCGTACTGGGTCAAGCTGGAAGAAGCCATCCAAAGAACATAGCCCTGCCTGCTCCTAAAAAACAAATCCATCCTCCCACTCTTGGAAGAAATGCAGTTTCTTGCTTTGACTTTTAGATTTGTCCTCACATTTGAAGGGTATCCAAAACTCAAGTACCATCTTCTCCATTCAGTGAAAATCTGCATCATCATCTTCTCTGTGCCCAGCTCCCAGCCTTACAAGAAGGCATTTGGAAGAACGACAGGCAGGACATGTCCTTTAAGAGTGTAATTTCCCTGCCCCCTAATAATGATAACCAAGTCCCCAGTGCACAGAGTAAGGCTGTCATCTAGTGGCAAGTAAGAAGCCCACAATTAAATATCTCATCAAGAGACCAGCAAACCCAGACCTGTGCAACGTTATGAAATTCTGCAGGCTTTGCCATGCACAGGTCTTCAGGGAGAAGAGAGAGGTGAAGATGGCAAAGACAGTAAGTCTTTTTCTGCAAGTAAAATTGGTCTTTCAATACTGTCTGGTCTTGAAAATTTAGACTCACCTCCAAGTTTGTCAATGCCCTTGAAACCAAGACAAAATTCTTAGGCTGAGGACAAGCAGAGATGCTATCCTGGAGGTCATTCCTTGGCAAAGACCTGTTGTCACACACAGCTTTAAGTTGTTCCATGTACATACTCCCTCTTTGTAGAGGCAAATTATCCCTGTCACAGGCAAATTACCTCCTCCCTCAGTAAAAAGAAAAGGCATAGTTTGATATCCTACCCTATCTAATAGAGTCAGAGGATCCCTGAAGCACTCCCAAAATCATCTCCCTACCCTGACAGGTAATACAGTGGTTATAATAAACCATCAGGAGGCAGCAGGTGCTCCCCACTCAGACATCCAGCCCAGCAATATTTTGCAGACAGGTCAAAAGTTTTCTGGTAGCATCAATTTCCTTTTTCCTAAATAAGGTATTTTCCCACCTCCTCCAAAAAATATCCCACCTCTTCAGGCTCATGAAAGTAATGAAAAGGGAAGACCATTTCTGTGGAAAACACCAACCAAGCTATAACTTCCCCATCTACCACTGTCACTCTCTCTTGGAAGAGAATTTCCATCTAGTTATCAGCTCGAGTCATTTCGTCCCTGTCAGGTCAAATTGGATCAGCTCAATGAGCACTGCTTTTATTTGTGGTCATTTTTGAAACAGATAAATCAGGCCAGACAACAATGGAAAAATCCCAATCATGTGTGTGGCTCGTAAGAAGTGTGTGTTATTGCAGGACAGCAGTGTTTGAACAGATTAACACATTTCTTGTTTCTTCGGCAGGACAGTGGATATATGTTTATTGAAGAGGGAGCACCAGGGTGCCATATTAGCCTCAGGAGGGAGAGATCTTCAGCTCTCTACCACAGGAGTGCTGAGAAAAAAGTGACTGCAGGAAGTTTGCCAGTCCCACTGCAGGGCACAACTCAGGGAGTCAGAGTCCATAACAAAAGATCAGAGCAGGGACCAGTGTGGTCCCTACACTCCTGGCAAAGCAGAGTTTCTATCAGTTACCAAATGCTTCTCTTCAGAGCCAGGAACAATCCCAAGGGATAACGCGGAAGCTTGCCAAAACAGGTAAGTACTTGACTTCAATTATCTTCAACAATCAGCAGGGCATTACACAACCCCAAATACACTTCGGGAGGTCACAATGTTGTTTCACACTAGCCCCCGACTGGACCAGGAGAAGCTGGTTAGTCCCAACAAAAGTCCTCCAAAAGCTCAATAGTGTCCAACACCATGAAGTGGAAGACTTTAGTAGATTCCTTCAAAACCTCAGTGTTTCAAACGACATCTTTATCTGCTTTCTGACCCCTAGGACAGGAAAATCACATCAGGCTCTCAGTGCTCTGACTTCAATGGTCACTCACTGGGGCGAGGCTGACATTTCCTCTACAACAGGTAAAACCAAACACAAGGTGCTTCTAAAGACCTCTGCATAAAACAGGTTTTGAGTTCTTCCAGAAATCACTCGAACAGCTAGTTCATGAATTCAGCGGGCTCTGGTAGATCACCTCCTGTGTGCACTCTGAGCATTAAAAACACACACACTTCCTAACCCAATGTGACTTGAGCAGGCCAAGCTACCATGCTATTTCTGGAAACATGCCTTGAGCAACACTTTCATTAATCTACAGCTGTTTGAACAAATTATTAAGGCTGCAAAGCTACAGATCTTTTCCCTTTAAATCAGACATAATTGTAAGTGAATATTTCTTGTGGGCTTTGGAAGTCTGCTCCTGGAGCAGGGAACAGCCACCCCAAGTACAATTTATGGTTGAATTTTAAACATTGCAGGCATCCTATGTGCAAACATAACTGGAGCATCAGCTTCAGACACCCAGCAGATGGTCTTCTCTATACTTTTGCACTTAAACACCTGCTGTACACCACTCTAGCCAGGACTAAATCCCACCAGGTTCACCTCCCGAGTCTTTCCTTGTACAAAGCATGCTGATATTCATATCCATGAGATGATGCACTAAAAAGCACAGCAATCTCTCTTTTGGGGCTGGTAGATACCAGTCACTATTTTGTGCATTCCTAGAAAAGCAGGAAGTGCTGCTGGAGCAAAAATTATCCATATTACATTTTAACGTATCACTTGACACCATAGAGACTTAGTCTGAAATTTCTGGGCGTTTCAACTATGAAGAGAATAGGCTAGAGATTTCTTCCCAGAGGCAGGAGGTCCTCCAAGAAGCTGATACAAAGTGCCACCTGGGGAACCCAGGAACCCACCCCAAAGCCTATAATGTCTTAGCTACGGGCAACAACCAGTTCACAGAGAATAAGAGCCCTAATATTCTGCAATTCATCCTGACTGTGAAGCATCTTGCATCAACCCAGTCTTAGGGGCTGACCAACACTCTGTTCTGGTAAGTCTCACACCACCTGCTTCCAAGAGCTGGAAGAATAGGAACCTCCAGAAATTCAAGGTTTAGGAGTGACCACAGGTCCATCCTGAAGATCATTCAGCCCTTGTACCTCTGCTGCAATGCACCTGATATCCACACCATCCAAGTCTTGCCATCTTATACCATCTGTGTTTTGCCCAGAGGAACACTCCTCCTTCCTGCTGTATCACATCCCTCCCAGCTTAATCCCAGTTTTTCCTGCTTCACACCCAATTCTCGCCTGCCTGGGGTGACTTTAATCTCTCCCACGCAATGTCACACACAGGCAGTAATCCTTGCTCTTCCCTATCAAACACCGTGGGTGTAATCCTCCATTCCTCATTTCTACAGAACTGCAGTCTTCCTCCTGCACCCTTGCCTTTCCCTCTCCTCCCAGTCACAGCTGAGCATGGTTGTGCTGAAGGGCTGGGGGAGACTGGCACACCACCCTGATGGGCATAAGGCATACTCACCCTTGGGGCCTGCAGTGATCTCTATCAAGTGTGCAGTAAGGGATAAGTTTCAGCTCATGCTGAAATCACTGCCAACCCCTCCCAAAGAAAGCAGAGACTCCCCATGAACTCCACTGGCTCCAAAATAAAAACACACATACACACATCTTCATTTTCAAAAGCACCATGACCATTTCCTCACTGTCTCAGACTGACTGCTGGGTGCTGAGGCTGCTGCTCTGCAGAAGCCATTCTAGCTGGTTGCCTTTCCCATTAGCAATGCCCGGGAGCAACACAGCACCAGTGGAATTTCTGTGGGGATGAATACAATTTCTCACCTCTTTTTAATCTTTTTGTCCCTTAGTATTTGTTCCATCAGAAGTTTTTCCTTCTATGCCGTTTCAGTTCAAGCTGCACACCATCCCAGCCCACTGATCCATACAGCTGCATCTGCACAGCCCTTCCATAGCATCTCTCACACAGGGGCTGGAGACACATGGTGAGACAGCCACGGAGGGTTGACATGACTTTGATGATGTGGGTACAATTCTCTCCCTGCTCTTTCAAAAGCCCAGCTGACTAATGAAGGATGTTACATTCTCAGCAAGTGTTTTGTGCTTTCTGTGTCCTATCTGAAACAACTGCTTGCTGCTTAATGAACTGGATGAAAAATATGCCAATGTAGAACTTGATCCAAGCTTCACTAAGTTTAGTGAAGTCATATCAGCAGAGGTTTTGGCCAATAGCTAGTAAATATCCTAACAGCACCAAAAAAAATAAGGTATTTACTCTGACTCCAGCTATGCTATCTTAAATCCAGATTGTTTCCACTGGATTAATTCTGTGAGGTGGAAGAGGGAAAATGCTCTTAATATTTTCTGCAGTCAGTTTCCATCAGGCAGGGGAGAACATGCCCATTCTCACAAGGGAGAATATTTTCATACCATTACTACATAACCCTTTGAGCTCACCAATGACACTGGTTATGGTGTGGGCAAACACACCCCAGTCTTCAAGCCTTGCACATGTTGCCAGTAGTAGAACAGTCCATCACACTGATCACCTCATCACTGCTGAACAGGACCAACAGGATGAAAAGATAATGGGAAGGTCTGAACCTGAGACACATGATACATATCATGACAACTATTCCCTTGCTATGCCAGTTCCAGAATGTCTCTCACACTTGGCCCTCTTTTAAACAAAGATGCATGAGGCAAAGGGAAACCCAAAAAGCCTGCTCTCATCCCCACTCCCAGTGGCTAGGCTCAACCCCGGGCATTTCCTCAGACCCCCAGTCCTATAGAGCACAGGATTTAAGTTTCCAGTAGTATCTTGCATTGCTCATCCTTCAGCCTCCTGTTTAAGCTACCTGATTGTCCCAAGAGCTGCTCAGCTCTTGCCAACACTGGCATCATCCCATTAGTTCCAGGTGAGGCTGTCCTTGGTAAGCTACTGTGAGGTGTAATCACAGAGACAAGGTTGGTAGGATCAAGTGAAGATCTCAGTCAAGTTCAAGATTCCTGTCACTTGTTTTTCCCCCTAGGTAAGCACAGACAAAAGCACAAAGATTTCCAGAAGTACCTTGCTGCAGGAGCTTTCTTGACAAATGGACTTTTCACACTTGATTAAGAACATTGTACAGCACCTGGATGCTCTGAATGAGGGAAATAAGCAGCAATTAGATGTTAATGAAATCCTTTAAGATGAGAGAGAATGAAGATACAAGCAGATCCCCTCACAGTTAGGTACCACAGGAAATCATGAATACAACCTATTTACATGTAAAGGCTCTTTCCATTATTCCTCCCTCCCCACTTGCTGGCTGCTGCTGGTGGGAAGGTTGGTTAAAAGGCTCTTCTATAGCCCAGGTAAAGCTCAGAAACTTTTCATTATCCTCAGTCTTTACTCTTGAGCCTTTCAGCATTGCAAATTAGAGCCACAACACTTACAGCTAAGGATCCATTCTCTGCTTTTTCTTCCTGTTTTTTAGAAAACAAAACTAACTAGAAGGGTTATTAGCAAAGCCTCTTATAACACCTGGGCCTGAATAGATTCAGGCACCTGAGTAATTAAAGACCAACTCCAGTACCCTAACATCGACCTCAATTGTCCTTTTCCTCCTCCCATCTGCCTGCTCCCTCCCATTGCACTGATGGGTGTACACGGTGGGGGTGGAAATCAGAGTAGCTTCCCAGCATTACTTTCTTCACTAAGATTCAGGGTATAAAACTGCAGCCTACTCCTTCTCTCCATAATTTTACATTTTGCCTCTAACACATTTCCTATCCCACTCACACCAGCAACTCCACTGTCCCTCTTCCATGGGAGCACCCTCACAGCTACCCAATTATTATTTAAAAGCAAGACTTCACATGTGGTACCAGCCATGTCTTGTTCCCTCAGCAGAGCACAGAGTACACAGGCTCCAAACACATCCCCTTCCTACAACGTGGCCCATTAATAAATCAAACATACTTGTCTGAACCCGTGGTGCCCCTCAGGATGGCTCTGCTCAAATCCTTCATCACTGCTGCCTGGAGACTCCTCTCTTCCTGCTGGGGGAGTGAGGGTTTAAGGCTGCATTTTATTCAGTGAAGCAAAAGGCACCATTTACTTTTTTTCTGATAGGATCAGCATCTGCTAATGAGGTACCATTGTTTCAGACTAGTTCTGCCAGCCTCTTGAAATGTTATTTTGATCCTTCCTGAGCCCGTACATGCAACTCTAGAATTTCATGCATGGCTAAATAGAATCCAAATTCATCCACCTCCAAAAAAATGAGCTGCCTGCTTTCCTCACTGCACTAGCTTTTTCAAACCAAATTTCTTCTTCTAGTACATTTCTCAACAACCTGACACATCCTCTACATGTTCCTAATAAACAGTCACTTTATATGTCCTGGGGAAATGTTCTTCCAATTTCCCAAAGTATAATCATCAGCAAAGACATTCCCTAAAACATATCAGACAGGCACAACATACTGTCCACCCTGCTTTTATGAATTATACTCTCACTAGGGAATAGTACTTAATCTATTTCATTCCACTAGGAGAGCAGGATCACCACTAAGCAGCCCCAGCTATATTACCAATTCTACTAGTAAAAAGGTGTTACTATTTAACATGGCTGTTAGCACCACCAGTGTGGGAAGAAACCCAATTAATATTATAAGGATTGTAAAAATTGGTTCAGATAGAGACTAGTCATGGCCAAGTATCAGACAACTCAAAGAATGAAAGAACTCAGAGGAGTATGTATTAGAATTAGTTGCAAATTATCACAATTGGTTAAATTAGTTGATTAATTGATAAATGCTTCTTTATCTTCCTCCTCACACAGATGTGAGACCACACAGGGGAATAAACAGGAATTTTATCTTGCCCCTCTGAGTTCAACCTTTGACCAGACACCACCATGTCAACTGGGCCATGGCTCTGAGTGCCACATATGGTCTTTTCCTAAAGACCTCCAGAGATGATGAATCCACCAGTACTATGGGCAGCCCATTCCGTTGCTTGACAGCTCTTCCTCTAAAGAATTTCCTCCTAATGTCCAGCCTAAACCTCCCCTGGTGAAGCTTGAGGTTGTGTCCTCTACTGCTGTCACAAGAGGAAGCAAGACATGAAACAAGGCACATGCCTGCCCATGCTCTGTATTGGTCGTTATGCAATCAGGTAACTTGTTCTCTGTTATATATTATTTATGTACCGTGAATATCTACCAGTGATGGGGAGAAAAATTACCTGCTGTCCTCATCTCTCAGGCCATGTTAAACCAACCCCTTGCCCTCTGGCAGCAAGGGATTCCCCCATGCTGTAACTGCTATTCATCGGCCCCTCAGCAACTTCCCGAGTCCATACATCCCTGCATGCCCTGATACCTGGATGGGGGACCTGCATTTCCTGAAATAATCTTTCAGGGCTCTATCAGGAGGGTGCAGGTCAAACTTGGCACAAGCAGCACACAAGTCCCCTCAGGTACCTCAAGGCAGGCTGCCTTTTGTATCCCACACCTTTTGTTCACAGCTCAAAGAGGCCAAGGAGTCCTAATCTGAGCACAAAAACCTATCTACACATCCTACAGAAAATGTCAAACATCTGCCAGTCTGGGCCTTGACTCTGGCCACAGACTGTTTTATTATATCTATTTCTCTGCAACAAGGGCCACTACTAGTTCTACTCCACCAGAGAGATTACAACAATAATTGAGGGTTTATGGCTCTCCCTCCAATGCTATTGGGAGTCCCCTGCTGGTTTAAGTCCCTTCATGTCCTAAATTACTGCATTCAGCTACACACCACCTTACAGAGCCTCAAGCAATGCAGCACTTAGAGAACACTGATGGCTAAAATCCTACTCAGTAGCTGGTGCCCAGCACTGGCAGTCTCTGGGCAACACAAAGCTACTGCTCAAGGCCATGCACATGATCCTCTGCTTTATTACATCTTCTAAACCTGGCTGCACTTGAAGAGTACATTTAAACCCAACTGTCACAATTCAGAAGAAATCATCAAAAGCTGGCGAGAAAGAAATTCAGAGGTTTTGTTTGCTTAATTAAAACTGGCTTCATAATGGAAATTATCATGGTTCATATCAAATAGCAATTAAGAAAGCAGGATGTGACTGCTGGCTTTGCTCAAAACATGAGTTCAGCCTTTTCTGGACTCCACCAATCCAAGTAACGATGACTTAGCCCAGTATGGAGTAGCAGCTCAGCACTGTCAGTCTAATTTTATCTCAAGTCACACTACATTTACATTTTCTCTGTTGTACGAAATTTGTGCAAATACTAGGACAGTGTCTAGCTTCTCAAAAGTAGTGATAGAAAAATCTTGAAAATGTGCGCAGGAAAGATCCAAAAGCACTGGTAAACAAAAAGAGAAACTTTTTCTTTAAATCCCTTCATTTTTCATCCTGTCTTCTCCGTTTTTAACACTCCAGCCGTAAGTTTTGAACTGGCAGCACAGAGAAGGATGACAGAGCTTGAGAGGGCAAGAGCCTGGTGCTCCACATTCACTCCATTAACAAGATCTTCAGCCTAAACCAAGGTAATCCCAGAGCCATGCAGAGGCCCCCAGAATTAAGCTGGTTTACATCAGGTAAAATCCAGCCACGGGCACTTACATACCTGTCCACACGATTAGCGATCCCTCTGCTCAGCCTCTCTGAAGGGACCAGCTGGGAATGCTCATCACCTGGAAATTATGCTCTCAATGACCCACTGAGCACAGCTCAATCCATGATCTGTTCCATACACAGTCCATTCAGGGAGGCTCAAGAGGCATCTTTCTCAGTTCACTGGACTCTAAGCTGTGCTGGGAGCACTCTATTTCCCATTATAAGACTGCCTCGCTGCTTAAATCTCCACCACATTTGAATGGCTTAGGATGACATCTTTCATGTCAGGTGTTTGCCTCAGGCTACACATGCATTCACACATCTACGGTATCTGTGCATAGATACAATTTGGGAGGAAGAGTGAGATTCCATGTGAAGCAGTTCAGCTATTTCTGAGGCTAGTGATGGAAGGGCTGAGCCCAACCACATCCTACACATGTCCTTCCCACCCCAAACAGCTCCAGTCCCCTGACATAGCCTCAATTTCAATTTTGTACCACCTTGCTTTAGCTCACTTTGCTGTTCAGCTGTTACATATTGCAGTGCAGCATTCTGGACACTATACAGGACTTTCTCCTGCTCCCACAAATGAGTTGCCATAATTTTGGGGTGCTGATTGGATTTCATTCCTATCAGCAAATGAAAGCAGGGACACTTCTGTGGATCATTCCCCCATGATCCAGCTGAAATATTAAAGTGTGGGGGCACAATACCAGTAACAGATCACAGATCTTAGTTAAGGATGAGAAGAAAGGACTGCACAGAGGTGCACTTGGATAAAGCATCATTAGGCTCCCATGCATTAGGGTAGTCTGAGACATGCAAGGAGTGCTCAAAGGAGATGAAATAACCTATAGTCCCACCCTCTCCTGTGAAGGAGCTAATAATGGAGTCCAATTCTGCTTCCTTCTAGCACAACCAACTACAGGCCTCCATCAGCAGCACCATCAGCTCCCCTCCATCACGACAGAACACTAGTCACTGCAGCTCAAAAACAGGAAATTACTAATCATTTAAAAAGAAATAGGTGGTGAAGGTGAGAAGCAGGCATGTGGAGAGGCAGATACAAACAAAATGTGAGAACTTCAACAGCAAGGAATCTTAAAACCATTAGATACTTAATTAGAACTGATGAAACCAAAGCATCTTTCATCCACTGTGTCAATCCTGGACCAAAGGTGAACATTCATCTAATGCTCTGGTCTGTTTGCAGGCTGGAAAGAGGAAAACAATTATTTCCAGAGTCATCTCTCACATGTCCTAGGAGGATCTCTACTGGGAGTCTGCTCATGTTCAAGTTCTTTGAGAAAGAGTCCGATTTCACATGCAAATATACCTGAAACAGTAGAGGTGTTCTCCAAATTATGTTCTCATACCAGACATTTTTCATCTTGCACTGAGGGACACACACCAAAGAAGGTAAGAATCTAAGTGCTCTGATGTTAATTCAATCACAGTTCTGTAAAGTTTAAACAAGGATCTAAAGTCTTTTTCAGGGCATCTCAACTCCCTTTCATGCAGTCACCAGGACATGTAGCAGCACCTCCAGGACTTCATTTATTGTTTTCATTACATTAAATAAAAAAGTGCTGTTTGAAGTGTTTGCTCCCACCTTGCTTCTCCTTGCTCCATTCTGTGTGTGTTTGTGTACAGGGACAGGGTGGGTCCCAATAGCAGCAGACTTCAGACACGGATATTGAAAAGAGATAAGATAAACTGCATAAAGAAATAGAAAAAGCAGGCAATAGCTTTTGATGTGATTAGAATGGAAGTCAAAATCTTGGGTTTTGAAACGCTCTGGGTACAGCAGCAGTTGCCCACATGGGTCAGCCCAGGGCCAGACCAGATGTAGCAAAAGGTAAATGCAAGTGGAGTTCAGCCTTCTCCCACTCGGGCTCAGGCAAAGCTTATTGTGCATTTGCCCTCCCACTCCTGCATCAGCGGCCACAGGATGTCTGACCATCTCCCCCAGCCTCACTATCCTGAGCTTCTGGCAGTGTTTGCCAGTCCCACACCTCTCTCCTGAACACGCAGCCTAAACATCCTTCCCTAGAGGCACAGACATCCCTGCTGCTCCCAGTATGGCACTTACGCAGTGCCAAGGTGATTAATGAAGTTCATTATTGAATCTTAGTGTCTTGATTTCCGCTGAAACACAAAAGCGGCCATAAAAGATACCAAGTGTGAGCATGCATTAGGAAAAAAATCCAGCAGCCAGAAAATAACCCATGTAAAAAACACCCAGAAACTGAAACATGCAAATAGCAAACAGACAGGGCAGCTTTGTGCAAACTGAAGTAAAGACTGCCCATGGACTACAGAAGGCAACGGAAGAAATCAAACGGAGACAAGTCAAGCTCAAAACTTGTCTCAGTTTCACCAGGGTTTCTGTACCAAGGGGGTCATCCCACCCTGTCTTTCCACCTAAATATTCCTACCTTCCCATCATGGGATATCAACCATACCAGCTGCACATCCAGTCTACCCAGCACTCCTCCCACGGGTCCATGCTTCCAGGTCTTTATTCCATTTCCATCAGAAATATTATTAACCACATCAAGCAGAAGTTTTGCAAATTTAAAGGAAGGCATCCCATGTTCTTTATCTTCACTTCCTACATCAAAAATAAAATGTGAGAAATGAAAGTAATCCTATCACATTTTTCAGACCCCTCAAAATCCTCAGGGGAAACTCATCCATCACTCACTTTAAATGGCCAAAACAGCACAGCCTGAAATGAAGCAGCACAGGGGAGTCCTGTCAGCTCTCTCCCAAATACCCGAGGCTGGTGGTTTGAGGATGGCACCACAGGCGATGCCAGACACCAGTTGTCTGTCAGGGGTGTCTCATCTCTGCAAGCCAGATAAAGTCTGGGGCAGACCCAGGCAAAGCTCACCGGCCCAGCAAGCACATACGTGCTTTAGGAATTTCATTTCATTAAGGTACTGTCAAAACCTGTCACAAGCCTTTCCTCTGCTCCCTCCAAACACTGTTTCAAGAGGGTCGTACTTTACCATTAATTATGCTCAGCCTGAAGCAATGCTGGCAAGCCTGTGCTGAGAGCCCTTTGATCAGAGCTGAGCTGGGAACTGACTGTGCATCCATGGGAGATCCTCTTAATGCCCACCACCAGGCTGCATTCAGAGCACATTGATACATAAGTGACAGCTTTGAATTTTAGTTCATGATCTGGCCACCGGTTCCAACAGCTTGTTTGAGGTCTGGTCAATCTTGGCTCTACCCAGTGCAAGGTTAAATAAGTGACCCGACTCTCTCCTCTGATCACTTGTGAATCCTACAGAAGACAACCCTTGGTCTAGGTACTAACAGCCTGTTCCTATTGCTTAACTCCTCCCCATGACAAGCCCAGGAGTTGTACATAGATAACCAACACAAGGGGCCAGAGGCACCAAGTAACTGAACTGCAGAAGGTCACGTTTCAGCTGCCCACTTTGTTATACTTGGCAATAAATCTCACAAACTCTAAGCATAACAGTTCCCAAACAGGTGGAATATTTCCCTGTTCCACTCCTCCAGACACAAAAAATAAAGTTTGCAGCAGGGTTGCTCCAATAAAGGGAAAAATATATTGAAACACACTGGGTAGGACATCTCAATCCTCTCTTTGATTATAGACAGAGATAAAACTGGTTTTGCGTAAATATTATAGAGACAAAATCAAAAATCTAAATGCTACAAGGGGATCAAGGATTCAGCAGCATCCTGCACAGTTCAAGTACCCCAGACATCTTCCATCTCAACAGAAAAAAATATGCACATCCAATGCAAAACTGTTTTGTGAGAATATGGTCTTTGTTGCTGATATATTTGGAATAGTCTCATCATTAAAAATAAAACACATCAAGTTTCATTAAGAATAGCAGCACTAAAGGAATCTCCCATCATTAACTGCATCACCCCCAAGGTAATTTTGTAATAAAGATCTTTTAATGGTTTTTTTTAGTCATTATTGTTTTCGCTTTGGAAGGATTAAATCTTCAACTGAACACTGTTTTTATGGAGAAAATAACTGCATCATTATTTCCACTTAAATACATTCTTGCAGTGCTTCAGGGCAGCTCTAGGTTTCTCCTCTATCTTCTTTTCCAAGGATACAACCACCTCACAGGTAGGACCTGCACTGCTGTAAACTGCACTGAGGACAGGCTTCACTTCCTTTCTCTTGTTGTTTTGCTTTTCAGCAGAATTGCCCATAAAAAATATTTTCGAATTGTTTCTGCTAGATGACATACAGAGTGAGTTGCTCTGTGCACCAATAAGGAACAATTAGAAAGCCAAGAAGACCATATTGCACAACAAAATCAAAGCCTAGAATGTTTGACATTTTCCACAGATTTGCTGAAAACAGGAATAAGTAACAAATATGTCTTTCAGTAAAATGTGAAAACTGAAATAGCAAGAATTCCCATAATGTTTTGCTTCTTTTGAAAAACCATTTCTCCTAGAAAAAGAATTTTGATGAAAACATTTTAACGAGACAAATGGCCTTTCCATGTGATACAAGCCATGCAGTACATTAAAGGAGCCCAATTCCTGGCTTTCTCAGTGGGGTTTTCTACAATTTTCTTTTGCTTTCACTTCAAACAAAGGTCAACATACAGAGGAAAATATTGGAGCTGCTCTCTGCATGTGGGAAAATTAAAAAGGAAAAAGTGCAACAACTGTCAAGGTTCTGGCAGAACAATCAATGAATTAACACTGTTCTGCGTCTAACAAGTGCCTACTAGTCTTGGTCTACAATCCAGGCTCCTGTGGGATACCCACAAAAATACACAGCAAGTAATAATACCCCTATTGTAACAGTCAAAATCCTTTACTTCTGAATCTCTCCTGCAGATGAACAGTCACCACTGCAGAGAGTCAACTGCTACCAGCAAAATCCCTGTTCCTGCCACTGGGATGTCCCATCTTGGCCATGGCCAAGCCCATCAGCTTCAGAGAAGCCAAAGTGTGGGCAGCACTGGCCAAACCAACTGCTTTTCTTGACTGCCAGCAAAGGGCACAAGCAATCGCAGAGTCCTTGAGGAACTGGAAGATCAATATCCTTTCTCACCCTCCTGCTGTGATGCACCACTCCCCTGTTCAAGGCAACATGCCATGGAGCAGCACAAGGAGAGCTTGCAGGGGTTTGCATTTTGAGCGACAGGAAGACAGATTTGATTTGCCTGCAGTCAGCTGAGGTTTTTATCTGATACAAAAACATCCCCAAATGAGAACATCAGCAGCCTTAGCAAGCCAGCCCTCCAAGCAGGCTCAAACTGCCAATGGACAGGTCACCTGTGCTTTTTAATGAGCAGAGAAGCAAAAAGATGAGGTAGTAAAGTTTGGAAGACAGACATGCCTCTTACATAAGCTCAGCTTTAGACAAAATCCAATAATTAATTACCACCCTGCAAACAGAGGTCTTTGCAATTCCATCCCACATGAGGTCAATACCACTTTCCATTTAATTTCCTCTGTGTCCAGGATGTCCCTCACTTTTTCAGCCCACAGTTAATTACTGTAATACATTCCCCAGTTCTGCAGCTTTGATTTTTTTTTCCAAGCCCCAACAAATCACTACAAATGCAACGCAAGCAGATCCCCCAGGCCCAGTTCTCAGCCATCAACTTTTGAGATGTGTCAGAATGCTCTGGGAAAGTCTCCAAGCACTGGACTGGGCCATTTACCTGCTCTCTACAAAGGAGATACAGCTGCTCCGCTGCTCCACCACTAGTTTCCTGAGTCACGAATTCCCTGGCAGATAAAGTACAGGCAACCAGCAGGCACAGCTGGGCACGCAGGATGCATGGCTGGCAAGGAGAAAGTGAGGAGACCACTGATACCCTACCACTGGAAGAAGCACACTCAGGCCACAATGAGAATTCCTCCCTCTGGCACCTATGCTGACCGGTCCTTGAGCAGAAGGGGACACAAGTGCCCTGGCTGGATGTGCAGCACCTCCAGCACTTGGCTCCATGAGTTCCGCAGTCTGTCTGCAGCTGTAACACCCTGAGGAGGAGTGCTGAGAGGCACCACAGCTTTCCTTCTACTGCAGCATTCTACCTCCTCCAAACCAGCTTATTGCTGGTTTCCCTGGTCTCCACAAACTGGCAACTTGGCTCTGCCTGCAGCAGCTGCAGGGAGAGTTAATCCTCCCAGCAGGATTCACCCCTGCTCTCCTCACAACCTGTGGCAACTCAGCCAGTGCCAAAAAGGACGATTTGTTTTTCCTGATTCTTTTATCAACTTGACATACATCTAACCAAATTCAGGAGTTCCACGATCACAAAGAAAAACAGAAGGAAAAAGGAGCAAAGCACAAACTCAATTTTGAAACCGTAAAAATATATCAGGATGCAGGTCCAACCCTAAATCTGATGCAAACCACCCATGTCTCAGCCTCCCAGACATAAATTAGAGGGCTGACACCTTCAGCACTTCCGCACTAAATCAAGGTGGGTCTATAGACAAGATAGGGAAGAGACAGTTCTGCTCTAATGGCTCCTGAGCCCTTCATCACACTCCCCACAATTCTTCTAGCCAGCATGTAGCTTTGAATGTAAACCATCACCTTTAAGTATTAGATGTCCAGAATTTAATTAAACTCTATACAAAGCAGCTAGGAACAATAGTCAGAGAACAAAAAGATAGTATCTGTCTTTTCTGCTATGCTGGGGAAAGGGGAACATTTTCTTTATTAGTTTTTCCCAAAAATTCCTGCAAAGGCGTGAATATATATATATATGAAAGTATAAAAATAACTGACATCTTTGCAGGAACATAGTTCTTATTCTGTAGTAGAGCCAATATTCATGAAACAATTCTGTGGTTTCTGTATGGCATTAGCAAAGGCAACTTACCTGTATTTGTATGTCAAAGCAGCACAGAAAGGCCAGGGTGTTAAAATGCCTTGTGAATGGGGACATGAACAGTTGTTGAAAAAAGACAAACTGCTTCCCCATGGGCAAGTGGGGCAGGGAGCCAGGAGGTAGCAGTGTGCATCTCCACAAGGGCAGCCCACCGAGGCAGGTGATGCTCCCAGCACAGGACACAGCTGAAAACCAGCAGTGCAGAGACCAAAATTCTAAGCCACCTCTGAATCTTCCAGCTGAGAGATTTCTGCCCAGAACAGCTGCCTGTCTCAGCTTCAACATGCCATTAATAACTGCTAGCTGTGTCAGAGAACTCCTGGGAATCTCCATGGCACAGTGCTCCCATTGTACCTGGGATTTCCTCTTACAGTGGTGGTGTGGAGGAGGGAACAACATGCTCCCAGGCAGGGCCTCAGCTGGCATTTCTGGACATGTATCTATCAGCTGCAGCCCAGCAGTGCAGCAAAGATTCAAACCCTTCTTGTCGGGATCTGAACTCCTACAGACACACTATGGTCGCTGTGAGGCAGAGGACAAGTCAGAGGAACGGATTTACTCAGCCACAGGAAAAGGCAAAGCCTGCACAGCAGGAACAGGCAGCAAATACATCACCCCAACAGGGCACAGACTCCTCACTTTTTCCATCTAAGGTGTCTTCAAGATATATGTAATTATGCTGCATCTAGATGTAAAAATCAATCAAAACAGATGGTTAAACTGTCAAATTAGCCAGCAGAGGGAGTTATGGCAGTATAACAAAACAATACTTAATTGACAATGCAAAAATAAAATTAAGTGCTGTAGATGCCAAGATGTGAATTCAAGCAAAGCATTTTCCTTTTCCCTCTGCACCAATTCTGCCAAACATGTAGATAATAGTAAGACAGCCATCCTGACCCACCACCTGTAGCCTGCAGCACAAGTTTGCAGAGATAAGGTATCCAAATGGCCACAGAGGTTGTACACACTGCCATGAACACACTTGTCTGCAAATAAATCCTTGCAAGTTAGTCTAGGTAATCAGAATGCAGCATCAGATTAAACTCTGAGACTCTCTCTTTAGTGATCCATTTAGCAAAAGATCTTTATCACAAACATGACAAAAAAGAAGCTGATGCCACCAGAAACATGCTGTGTCTAGCAGCTTCTTATTCTGATATCATGTACTTAATCTTTCTGACCCTTCATCCTCATCTAGAGCCCAGCCACCCTCTTTTCCCTCCTATTCCTGGTTTAACATCCCAAAGGAATTCTCTGAACAATGCTCAGCACAATAGAAACCTGATCAGAGGCATCCAGACACTGCTGTGATAGGACAGATAAGTAATTAGCGAAGGGGATAGAGGACAAGATAGGAAATGTGGGTTTCTCACCATATCTATGAAAAAACAGTCAATAGTCCATAATATCTACCCCATGATCTACCCCAGAATAGTTGCTGGTTTGGAGTATAAAGACAAGGCTAAACACAGCCCTCAGGGAAGGAAAAGGGGGCCAGAAATCTTATTAGATGCAATTGGAAAGACCTGGACTGATCTTAAAGGGGTGTGATCTGCAGAACCATTCTAGGTCTCAGTAAAAAGCATGGAAAAAATAATAGATGACAGTTTTGTTACTTATTTCCATTCCTAAGAGAAAAGCAAATATATTCTAATAGCAATTAAAGTAACACATTTTTCATTGTTTTATTTATTTCAGTTTGATTAATAAAAAGGGCACTGGCAGCAGGCTGGAAGCAGACCACAGGTGAACCTGTCTCAGGAAACACCAGCTCTGCCGAACCCAAAGCAATGCTGCTTGAGGTAGTGTCAGGGTACAGACACCCCCATAAAAGCTGCTCTGAACAGGTATGGTCAGCAGGACAGCAAGCAGAGAGGATGAGAGTGGCTCCCTGAGGACATAAGCAGTCTCAGGGGAATCCAACCCTTCCAAGGCTGGTGGAGGGGACAGGCTGAACCAGCATTCGAGGCAGGGTGGCCAGTGAGGTCAGCCCTGGGGGCCCCTGTCAGCTGCAAGAAACGCTCAGGGCTGGATTCGTGAGATTTGCCATCCATGACCTCACACAGCAAAGCACACGGCTGCAAAAAAACACCAAGCAATCTCCCACAGAGCTGCTGATTCACATATAATTCCAGGGGTTTTGATAGGTCTGCAGAACATTTTCCCAGGTCAAAAGGCAATCACTCAAAATAATTGAGCACCTCTACAACTCAACAGATCAGGTGTTTTCTGAAGATGGGGCATAAGCAGGGTCAGGTCCTCTCCATGCCTGGCTTGGAGCCGGCAGGACAGAACCAGCAGAAAGGAAACTCCAACCCAGCTCTGTGCCCCCCATGAATGCTCTTCCCCAGAGGGGAACACCTGTCTCCTGTCTTAGCAGTTCAAGCCCTAACATACTGTGAATGCCCCCAATTTCATTTTGTACTGGAATACAGCCCAAAGCCTATTTCTCCCACCAATGAAAGTTCCATTTTCAAAGCACAAGGGAAAAAAAATAATTCCAGTATTCCTGATATATCCAAATAAGGATATTAACCACAAAGGTTATACTACATACATATAGCCACAGCTATGATAACTATCTTGCATCCTTCTTTTTCCACATAGAATTCTGGGACAAACAAAACCCCAACTGTTTCTTTCAGGTTCTTCCCTGAAGGAGAGCATTTGGAGCCTCCTGGGTTTAGCAGCTGCCCACTCGCCTGTTTAAATTCATTTTACATGTTGAATAGCAAGAAGAGAGAAAGGATGATGTAGGATGGCAGGGAAGGAAGAAATAAGTGTAATCATGTATGTGGCAGCACCACACCAAACCCTTGCCCAGAACAAATATACATATTTTGCCATTACTTAGCACAACAAATCAAAACACACAACAATATACACACCAGGTAAAATCGAGAAGGAACACATTCATCTCCAGATGTCATCATCTGAAAGATTACTTGCATCCATAGTCTATCTTTATCAGCAAAAGGAACTTAAATTGCACGGATGAGGAATCAAGGAGAT
The DNA here is from genome assembly GCA_013390025.1 of Pitta sordida. Lineage (NCBI taxonomy): Eukaryota > Metazoa > Chordata > Aves > Passeriformes > Pittidae > Pitta > Pitta sordida. Next base: position 258,260 of record WEKX01024441.1, read on the forward strand.
CTAGGACAAGTCAGAGACAAGCTTAACAAAACATCAGATTCCTCACAGCCACTGTGATTCAACAAGCATAAGGGATTTTTTGCACTGTGCTAACAGCAGCTCCTGGAAAAGCACAAGCAGACCCCATCACTAAGAAAGCAACAGGGCTCCATGATCCTTACTGACAGGAGGAGGGATGTTCCCATGTATTTCCTCTCCAGGGGCTAAAGGGAGGCCAGTTCACCTTTCTACTTTGATTTCTACCTTGGAGCAAGGAGGCTGGAGCTCTACAGCTGCTTGTCCCCCAAAGTGGCAGTGGAAAGACCCCAGGTCTTTGCTGTCCATGCAGACCTACAAATCTAGGCAAGGGAGACTCCACTCAGTGTCATCAAAAAACAATGCCTTGCACTGGGATGTTTCCATGGTCCAGCAGCACCTCCCAGAGCAATCCACCCAAGAGGCAAAGAAGTTTGCCTGTCCTGCCTACAGCCTTTGTCTCTGGCCATGCTGCCTATCTCTCAACACCCTTGTCCACCTCTGCAAGCCCCCAGCACACCACCCTGGCCTATCCTGCACCAGCCCCAAACGTCTTACACAGTGTCCCTTGCAATTCTCCTCCAAACAGTCAATACAAAGACTTAAGTATATTTAAGTCATCCTCAAATCTCCGTCACAGTGGAGCAATGCAGTATTAACGAGGCAGTGCCGACGGCAATGACACTTCTATCCAGCAGTGCCATCAAAAACAGCACAAAGCTTTCACTGAAAAATGCAAACCATCCATTTACTTAAAGATTCCAGCCTGTCTCTGTGGATTTGTGGAGGAGGAGCTTCTGCATACCTTTTGATTCCGAAGTCTGGCATGAAGATGAGGCTGCTCATTGCTAAGCCCCTGAGGGCACATCAGACTCTTGACACCATGGGATGCAACACATTCAAAGCAACCTGGTGTTTTACACTCTGCCATCTGAACTACAACACTGCCTTCCAGGCTGGGACACAGCAAAAACCTTTTACACACTTTCTGCTGCACCTCCTCTACTCCTCTTTCTAACCAAGATGATTTACTAGTAGCTTAGGACCAACCTTACTCCCTGTAAAAAGAAATTAATCTTTTACTTCCAATCTACTAGTAACCTTCAAAGTCCCTTGACACAAGCCAGAGATGCCTGATAGCTGTAACTGCCTTTAGTGAATCAAGTGGGCTCAAGACTTTTCCAGGAAACATCATTTTTAGCAGCCATCTGTATTTCGGATGTGTTGAAAGGCTGGAGTTGTTTCACATGACTACTCAACCCTCCATCTTCAGGCCATTTTGAGATATTTGTGTTCAAAGCAGCAAAGTACAAAATAAGCTCTGATTAACACAGTGATTGTTGGATGTGAGGAGCAGTGAGTTGGGCTTGATGATCTTTATGGGTCCCTTCCAATTGGAGTTATTCTATGATCCTGGTGCCTTGAGCACACCAGCTGCAAACCAAGAGAAATGGAAGTGTATTTCCATCTATGGGGAAGGAAATTCTTCAGAGTGAGCAACCCATGCATTAACAAAACTACCTACGCAGCAAATTCAGCTCAGAGATGAAGGACAGCCCAACGGTCAGAGAATGTGGGTCTCAATTCTTCCCAACATTAAACATGATAGGAAGCAAGTCACTACCAGCCTTTATCTGCCACAGAGAAACAACTCCTTCCATCCATGAAAGCTGTAGGTGGCAGGACACTGCATGGTTTTAAAGGTCAGATTGGACAGTGTCAGAGGCCATCAGGTAGATGGATAGAAAATCTTTTGATTGCTCGGGGCGGGGGGGGAAGCACCAGGCACCACCCTCACTCCATCTTCAAAGAATGGCTTTGCAGCAACAGGCACCTGGGTGCATTAAATCTCTGGAACAGAACAGAGACAGAACATGTATATGGCAAAACTTGAGCACCTTTCTAGGAAAATTCACTTTGCTAAGTGGATCTGAGGCTGGCAGATTCACCAGAAAGCTTTCCACAGGTGCTGTTTTGTATGTTTCTTAAGTGTTAGATCTAACCAGATTTGCATCAGGTTTTCATTTGTTTCCTAAAACTCTTTTTACAGAGTGTAAGTGAATGCACCTGGAAAAAATACTGCTTAAGAGTCCACAGCAGTGGTATTTTCAGTTTAATGCCCACAAGCATCCACACCCCAAATATGAGTTGACCACAGCACAGGGGAAAAAACCAAACAAACAAACAAAAAAAATTCTATGTCATCCATGCCTCCATTCACAGTTTGGATCCACAAACTAAAGAAGCCAAAGAGAAAATAAGGCTGTAATTAACTAATGAGATTAATTCGGAAACAGTGCAGTCTGTTTAGCAGAAATAAGCAGGGGGGAGCAACCAAGAGATTACTGGCTAAAAGCTAGCAAAGCCCATTGGCAACAGACAATTCTACCCATCAAAAGGCACATATAAATCAATGAACTGTTGATCCATCACCTTCATTTTCATTATTACTTCTAACAATGCATTCAGCTTCCTGCCTCAAAGCGCCCTCAGAACTAGAGCTTCCACTCCAAGTTCCCCAGAGATCACCCACTGCTCAAAGCAATCAGATCCATAGAGGACTTGGTTTGCCTGCTTTGTTTTTAATGATGTACATTATTGTTCAGCTTGATAATGGTGAAACTGGTTTATACTCTATCATAACTGTGAGTTATTCCATCCAACAAAGAAACATCAGGATTTTTTGTTTAGTTTTGCTACACTTGAAGGAAAAAGCCACTGAAGTGTTCTCAAGAAGCACTCAACAGAAGGAGAGCTAAATTAAACTGTAAATAGAAATGGAAATGCAAGAGCAGAGAGTTTCAGCTACTGTCAAGAGTTGTACAGAATTCCAGGGGAACAGGGCACCTCCTAAGCCATCTAACTGTCTCCTGTCACCAGAGAGCTTCAGCAGGAAAAGTGTTGACCTAAAACTAGAAATACTTACACAAGGAAAAGCCAAACCAGCAGCTCCCCCCACCACAGGTCTCTCACCATGGGACTCAAAAGCCTTCTCAAAACACCCTGTGGAGGTACATCAGCCCCACAGACCTTTGCCAGCAAGGTACAAAATATATTTGCTGCCCATTTCTTGTTTACATCAGTTCAGCAAATGATGGCTCTGTATCCCACCTCTGCCCCAGCCCACGCCATCAATCCCCCACTCACCTGGCGTCTGTCTGCATGACTCACTCAAGCAACAGCACTCTATTCACACATGAACCAACATGTATGACTTCTGTAGAAGAACCCAAAGCACACACCCTTCCTTAAAGAATTCCCTGGACCCTGAATGTCTCTGTATCTTTCCAGGAGCTTCAGTTATACCAAGCAATCCTCTTTAATTCTTGCCCTGCACATAAACCCAGCACCCTTCCCTGCAACTCAACAGATGCCAACCTCCCCTCCCCAGAAGCAGCTGCATGTGAATGTACCTGCAGAGCTGCTCCTGCACCCATCCTGCATTTTGTACAAGGTGCCAAGTGTTTGGAAATAGCCAACTATGAATTATATTATATTTACATGTATTATAATATTATAAAGCTTGAAAGATTATCACCATCTCAAATTCTTGATTTACAGTTGGTTTCTAAATGTAAATCAAGACCCAAGCAAACTTCTAAGCTCTAATGAGTGTTCCCTAGAAGGCCAAAGCATTGGTAACCATGAGGTACAGTACAGGGCAGAAACTAAGGAGAAAAAAAGCCATGAAATACAGCTCCCTGGAGCTCAATTACTTCTGACTCATCTGCTCAAATGAGTTCTTTGACTCCATAAATCAGAGGGAACAGAAATACTTGCACTGCTCAGAGAGGATAATTATTCTTGCGAGGGGAAAACACACGTGATAATAGTGCCAGCTCATGAGACTGTGCCGGTGTCAAAAGGGACATACACAGAGGGGCCCTCTGCAGCCTGCAGGAGAGCACAGCCCCACTCACAGGCTTGGAAACCTCTGAAACCCCACTCTGAAACCCAGGAGCCTCAGGAGGGGACACTGCATGTGGACCTCCACAGGAAAAAGGTGGCTCAAACCTCCTCAGCAACATTCATCAGGGTTCATCCTGCTCACTTTCACCTGCCTGCATCAGGAGAGGCTTCACTGTAGCTGCTCATCAGGGCACTAGTGGAGCATTCTGGAAAAAAAGGGCACAAGAATAGGGAGTGGCATATGCATTTCTAATGGACATTGGTATTTAAGATTGTCCAAAATTTTAAGGGCAGAATATAGAGGCAAACAATCAACTAAAAGTGGTAGAATCAAGTCTGAGTAAGGGTCATAAGTGTAAAAGCAAAGGGTGCTTTTGTGACACTTTGTCAGAACATCAGGCCTTTTTTAGATCCTGAATTGAAGTCCTTGTCCTTCACTTCCTACATCACCACAGTAATTCTGGGGGAGGAGGAAGTTAACAGCAGTGAGGGGTAAATCTAAAGAGTTTAAGCTTAATGGGAGAACAGTTCTAGTCTTAGCCTTGTGAAGAGATAGATGCACTGAATATCAATACAGTTTAATATTTAAGTGAGCAGACCATCAACTCTGCTACTTTGTACCTCTGATTTAAGCCTGCTCCAAGCCTCCCTCCAGTTCTCCTGGTTTGTTTCAGAGTCAGGAGACAAGAGCAGGAGGCAGTGCAACCTCAAACCTACAGAGCTGAAGAATGTTTTCTTCCCACTGCCTTCGCTAATAGCTTCTGTTGTTCAATTTGTTTTTGATCACTGCTGAGCACTGAGCCAATACCACCACAGAGCTCTACATTATAACCCAGAACCGCAAGCCCCCAGAGCCGGTTGGTGTCTCACAGCTCATCACTTTGTGTACACACAGATTCACTTTTATGCATCACTTCACATATTCCTACCCTGAAATTCGTGTCATTTTAGCATCCCATCACTGTTTCAAAACATCCTTCTGCACATCTTCACACTTCGCCTGTCCTTACTACCCCACATAGTTTCCTATGCTGCCAAAACTTATTTTCTTCTTTGTTTCTTTTTCAAGTCTGACTCATATTTGAAAGATTTAAGGCCTCAGTATGAGACCTCGCAATATTCTGCTGGTGACTTCCTCCACCAGGAAAACTCATTATTTACTTCCACTCTGTTAATCTTTTAACCAACTATTTTTCCAAGTAAAGATCCTCCCCCTCTTTTCCACAGCTGCTTCATTTCCTTAAACATCATCTGTGAGGAACTTTGATAAATGTCTCTGAAAAATCCAAGCAGGCTTTATCAGAGCCCTCTGCTCCACATGCTTAACTCCTTCAAAGCAGTGTTTTGCCCTCTGTGTGTTTGCAGCTGTCTTTTCACTTAAAAGCAAATTCTGAGTTTCATGGGACACTATTGAGGGCAAAGTTTTTCTAGCTTCAGGTGTTTTAAAAATTCATGCAAAAGGAAAAATTACGTCCCAAGTGTCTTTTGTCATCTCACAAACACCTCTTGGACCTGTCCTCCTTTTATGTAACAGCAAAAAAAGCCTTACCCAAACCTAACTATCAATACTAATGCAAACCTTTTATCTTGAATCTTTCCTTCACTGCCTCAGAGAGTACAGGCTGGCCTCAGTCTAGGTTTAATAAAGGCTGGTGCAGTGTCTTATTGCAAATATTTATTTGGGTACTGACCCCTGAAACAAATCAATACAGCTGCAGTCCTTAGATAAATCTATGTATCAAAGACTTACCATGTACATCTTTCAACAGGCAGACAAGCATCCAAAATTCAGAGTTGAACCCCATGAGTTGTGTCATTTTTGTGCCTCTGAAAGAGCAGCCCAAGACCTTCAGAGATGGCTCCAGACATGGCCTGTGCTGTTGCCAAAGGCCACATGAGTTCTCAGCAGATATCACCCCTCACACAATGGAGATCTTCCCAAATTCCTGCACCACCAAAAAACTCCTAATGTTTCTCATGTCCAACCACACATTTCTCAAGGAGGAGGCGTCTCATCTTTTATTCCATAAGCGAAAATTTAAAATGCCAGTATTGTCAAATGGGTTCTTTCCTGTAACCTTCTGAATCACTGATGGTCTGTAAATTGTAATTTGGTAATTGCTGGTCTGGGGAAAGTTGGTACAGTCAATCAACACAAGGATTATGTAGTATCACCCTTTATTGCCTCCCTCAGGGAAGATAATGCAGAGGAGGAAATGAGGTTTACAGTATTGACAGGTCTCTTTACCCATGTTCCATCTTGGACAGTTTCCCCCTTGGTAGGCTGCCACAGATTCAAGATGGAGTAATTCTTGTGTTCTCCTTGCTTCTCGCCTCCTCTTTTCAGCTGATCAGAAAAACTCTAAAGACAAACATAAAATCTACATTTTTAGCCAAGTTGCCCTAAACGTGGCCTTCTGACTTTGCTCTCACTGAAGCATTATGATAACTTGCATGTTCACATTCAGAACGTGACTGCACATCTGCAATTCCAAACAAGTCTCCTGTGGCAGGTGCCTCACAACCACCAACAGCAGTACCGTGAGGCTGGCAGAGAACTTCAGGCAGAGCAAAACCTCTGTGTGTGTGTCAAGGTGAGAGCTTGGAACTTCATCCCCACAGGTATTGGGAAGGATGAGCACAACCTCTTAGCTGAATGTATTCTTTGAAATTAACTTCTGATACATGACCATAAGCATAGAAAGCACTTCATACACACTTCCCTCTTCTATTTTTAATATCTTCACTTTCAGAAAGCTGATGTAATTCACGTGCTTTCATCAGTAACAAAAAATCCAAAACAGACAAAAAACGGAAAAATAAAGATAGCATAATGTTGGTATTTGACTGTGGTATTTAACCATAACATCAACTTTCCTAACCTCACATTTGTCAGAAATGATCAGACATGGGGATCTTTCTGCATTAGAAAATAAATATCATGATTCAAAGAGGCTTTAAGAGTGTGCAAATACACATGGCTCTCAGACTGAGAAGAGGTGACCTTTACCTCATACCAGTGTCTGCAAACCTTTGGGATCAGGATGGATAAATGGCATCCAAACTATGGGAAATAAATATTAGATAAGAGCTGTATAGACCTCACTTATACAGCTTTAGAAACCAATGTTACATCTCAGCAGTACAGGAATCCTACTAGCCCTCCATCAAGGGTAAAAGTACACCTAAAACTTCCCCAGAAGGTGACAATTCCAGCTCTTCCCACAAGAAGTGATGTTTCCCAGGCTGCAAATGCAGACGACATACAATCAATGGAGCTGATGGCAATTGAGGGAAAGAAGGGCAGTTCATCTCCCAGCCCATGAAATTGCAGACTACCATTAGAAGCTATTTCCTTCAATTCAGAATATTCCCTCCCTTTTTCCCATTTAACAATGGGCTCAGAAAAAAACAGAGACATCTGTCAAACCCAGATGGTTCACTTGGAAAATGACTGTGTGTCTGTTTGTAGGGAAAGTGATAGAATCAACAGAGAAAGGTTGGATATTTATGTACATTGGAAGCTGCTCATCTCTGCAGTGACAACTTGAACTTGCTCCCAGCTGCACTGCAGGACCTTACCTAAAGGTGCAAGTAGGGTGAGCCCATGTCATTGGACTGCTCCACCCTGCATTGCTGAGGTCTCACAACCTTCTGGCCAGGAAATTCCCTTTCAAAAAGAGGATTATTCTGTGACTCTACATGCAGAAGTGGCAAACTACAGGTCCTGGGCTCAGATGTAAATAAAACATAATTCTGCCCTTTAAAATAAGAGTGAGTGGATATAAAAAGGAAGCATAATTCTATACTGAAAAGAGTAATTTCCAGGGGATTATGCTATTGTGCTATTTGCTCTTGTCTATTTTAGCTGCTGCTCAAGAATTTAACCTCACTAGTCCCAGTGAAGCAATGAAAACAATTATTGCGCTGGCAATGGGATTTGCAGCTAAGAAGAAATGTGTATTAAGGAAGGAGTGAGAAATGCTGCTGTGAATAACTGCTTCCAGTCTCAGCAGTACCCTATAACCAGCAAAAACATATCATGTCTTGAATACGATACTTCAGCCTGGGTGGGCAGGCAGACACACACCGGGACAATATATCTGCCAAACCACAAATCTCACAGAGGACACAGCACAGGTGTGCAAGGAGAGCCTTACAAAAGGAAATTGGATTGAGGACACTTGCTTTTCCTCAGAGACCTTCATTTTTATCAGCACATGCTACCAAATAAATACTGCCTGGACAAGAAGCTTAAAGCTCTAAAGCTATTTTTCTTCTAACCAAACCTTGTCCAGTTTGCTGGAAGATGGGGAAGAGAATCAAATGCTTGATCAAATCTGATCACGGTGAGACTCTGATCCTGACAGTACAGACACTGGTGCGCTGCCTGCAGACACCGCACAGTCAGGAGAAGTGCCTGGTGCTCAGAAGGTAAACGAAGGGGATCCAAAGTTGAACAGCACTCAGTTCTAACAGCCTCTCAAAAACCCTCACAGCCAGTGACATCAAGTAACCACACTCAACACCACCACAAATTAAGTGAATTTCATACTTGCCATATTGAGTTCAACAACTGAAGCAGCTTCCATAGAGACAGAAAAGTACAGCTAATTTTTTTTTTTGCTCCTCATCCAATTGCCCTGCCAGTTGCCTGCCTTTCTGTCTCTTTGCTGGCAGAAGGTACCAGGACAGGAATCCATTCCTACTCACACTATTTACTCTTTAAGTAAACAGAAAGGCAGCTTTTGCCATTTTCACCAAGCAGATACAGTGACCTGCCACCAATACTACGTGCCACTCCAGGATTAGCAGCAGCCACTCACCAGGGACCCTCACTCAGCACCGCCAGCCTCCAGCAGGCATCAGTACCCTGCCCTCTCCAGTCTCTGCACCTTCCACCAGCACAGGCTGTCACACCAAACCAGTGCCAGGCAGGCAGGGACCTTCCATTACATCTTACCTGTTACCTTACTGATTACAAAAAGGGGTCATGGCAAGGACACTTCAGGAGCTTTGCCGACTTCTGCACGGTGTTGCAGCTCCCCCATCAAGCCTTGAAAGCTGCTCTAACTCACTTTGGCACTGCTATTTTTGCTGCCTGTGGAGGGGATTGCCAAGGGACTGTGCAAGACACTGATACTATAAAAATGAATATTTCACAATATCCTCTCCCCCCTAATCTGCCAAAGAAACAAGTCCTACTCTATCGACTTTGAAACCACAGCATCAACCCAGCAGTGTAATCACTGGAATGAGCTTTCCATCCTTCCTCTTTCTGCAGTAGGAATTGAGTTGCTAATAGCACAAAACAAATATTTCAAAGCCTGTAGCAACAGAGGCTATTTCTTCTGGCTACTCTCCTTCTGAACTCAGGTACAGTAGCTGTGGCACAGGCAGTTGCTCTGTACCTTCTATCCCAGCTGTGGTCACCTAGGGCAGGAGGGACTCACCATGCAAGTCCCTTGGGGCCACCCCACAAACATCAAGAAAGAACACTGCAGAGCACAAAGTTACTCTCAGATCCCCTAGCACAAGATCCCTCAAGGCCACCAACAAACCAAGTCTACAGAGTCCAGATCGTAGACATTAACTTCTCACATGTCCCAAGACTTCAGGCCCACAGGGTCAGGTTAAAGTCCAAGTCAAAGCAACATTTATTTTGTAAGTAAACTGAAGAGTCACAGTTCAGAATTACATTAAACTGCAAAGATGAGAATTCCATTAGCTAATCTAATTTAACCTGATCTGTTTGAATTTCATTAGACGTGACTGCACTGGAGTTTCAGTAATGAGACTCCAGTATATTGGGATCTTGACTGCTTCTAACTCAATCTGCCCAACCTGATGCAGACAGCTCTAATTGTGTTAATTAGCTGTAGAACCTTTCATGTACTTTAGCTGATCTCAGGGTGAAGAGAAAAAGATTAAAATAAGGCAAATGAATGAAAAAGCCCTACCATACTTGCATACCATTTACCAGTGGAAATGACATACCTTTTGTGTGCAGATGTCTTCCTTTGTTCCTATGCAATGCCCTTCCCCATCCGAGTCAAAGTGTCCCTGGGTAAGATCAGTTAATTAGCTTGATAAATTAAAGGATGAGACTGAAGGTTAAAAAAGAATTTTCTTATTTAAATGACCCCCTACAAGTTCTGTCAGCCATTGGAAGTTACAACCACAGGTATTTTGGAAAACAATCAGGACATGGTTATTTCTAAAGTCAACTTACTTGGGTGTTTTCCATATAGAGAAACCATTGCTCTTACATTTGTCAGCACTCCCACGGAGATCAAGAGGATACTGGTTTGAATAAGAAGCCTGGATGGCAGCTTTTGGTCCCAGTCCCTTCTCAAGGGAGACGGGCCCTTGCTGCTCTCTGCTTACACTGCAGGCACACAAATCAGGTTCAAGCTCTTGATCACAGCATGAGCCATTTCAGATTCTTGCGTCAAAAAGAACCTTTGAACTTCAGCACCACAAAGGCAGCCTGCAAAATAACTGGCATTTATTGCTGTGCCCACAAACACAGCTGTATTGGAATAGGAGAAGCACAGGTATGCACATGGAGAGTAACCAATTTGCCAACTCTTGCACTCCGATATCTAAAGAGGATTGGCTCAGAAGCTGCTTGGCATCTGATCTCCCTCTGGTGATGAGGATGAAGGTCCTCCAGCCAATATGCCAGAAATCAAGATTTACGACAGCAACCACTGAGATTCATCTTTGGATTCAATGCTTAGGGATTGAGTTTGGGGTTTTTTTACCAAGCTACAGCAGTTTGGGAACAGGAAAAGGGTGGGACATCACAAAACCGCCCAGACTCTCCCAAAAGAGAGGTTCTAAGGCCAGAGTTGGCCACTTGCCCACTGAAGAATGTATTTGCAAGACATGCAACAACCCCTCCAACATTCTGCACATCAGCTGCCTTTCCAGGTGTCCTGCATCTCCTCAGGGAAGCCCACTAGGACAGCCCACAGAGCCTCCCCAACCCCCTGAGGCCCAAGGTATTAATTCAGGCCATGTTTTCTATGGCAGTGACACCTGCAGCACAAACAGACATTTCTGAAGGATCTCACCATCCCAGTCAGCACCTTGGCTTGTCTGCAAATAATGCTACAAAGCTTTAATGACGTGAGGCAAAACCAGAGCGCTGCAATGCTTTTCCAACTTAAGTCCTTGTACTTCCCCTTCACTGCAGCTTCAGACGAGCCCCTTCCCAACGAACTCATTAAGATGACAGTGGTACAAATCACCCCAAAACTTCTGCTTCAATCAACAGCTTCTTTGGAGCCTACAGCAGTGGGGATCTAGAGCTTGCAAAGCAGTGCAGAAGTTTGTTTCACTGTGAAGGAGCAGGATTTAGGCAGGAAGAAGTTTCATAACCTTCTCCTGGCTTCTCTGCTCTCCCAAAGCACTCAGAGAAGCCTGTGGGACAGAGAAAACATGAGACTGAGAAATACACCCTCAAGCAACTTACAAACCCTAAATGCACGCAGACAGCATGGGGAAGATCTTATTTACAGCTGGGGGAAAAAAATGGGTAAAATTAATCCTGATGTCTCGCTAAACAGTGGCTCACACTTAAGATACTTTTTGTGGTAGAACCTACTCCAGGCTTTTCCATTCCACACAAAAAAGTCACATTGATATTGATTTCAGAATTGCTTTCAAATTACAAGTGCTAGCAATAAAATTAACTGCATGAATGTCAAGCATTACACTCCTCTTGCAATTTCAATTATTGATTAAGTACCATGGCAGAACCATTAAGCCTTGAAATGTTAACAGTGATTATTACTCTACTACTGTGGGGCTTGGGGGTCTGATCGGTAGTTTGTTGTTTAGTTGGTTTTGGTTTTTGGTTTTTTTTTATTTTGAGAGCAATACTTATGCTGGATACTCTGGGATCTTCAGTTCAAACACCATCATATTCACTGTAAGTGCCTGAGAGATAGAGATTGTTTGATTTAGGCAAATACAGTGAGTTTTAATAGCAAAGAGTAGATAAAACATCATCTTTTACCGACCTGGCTAAAACAGCTCTATAATTAGGAATGGATGGCCTCACTGTTTTTAATATCCTTGCTGATCAGCTGGTATTTAATTGGAAGACGCTGCACATCACCCTCCAGAGGCTTCGGTGAAATGAAGTGTCAAGGGTTTATTCACAGAGAAGCAAACAGATTTCACAATCAGCCTGCCATACCAAATGTGTTGTTGGCGTAACTCTGTTGGCTACACTGGATTTTTAACTATAAGAGCAGATTTGGTATCATCTTTGATACCTGCTGAATACCCACATGTTTCACAATCTGCACTGACCGAGTGAGAGCAATGGGAAAGACAACAAGCACAACCCATAGAAAGAATGCAGCCCTACATCCTGAGGGCGGATCAAGCTGGGTACACTATTCCTTTCACAGGGGTGCTGTGGCTACTCGCCCTCACTTCACTGCCATCACAAATGCCCAGCATTCAGCTTGAGCACCTGCACCTCCCTAATTAGCACAGCAGAGACTAAGCCCAGGTGGGGAGCAATCAGAGCAGGGGTTTATTCACCCTCCCCGTTTATCTTTGTGGAGCAGGTTTGGAACTACCTCAGGAAAACTGAGATGTGCTTTCAGAGAGGGTGTGTGGATGTGCCTGCAGACACACACACACACACACATCTATGAGAGAATGGATGTGGTCAGCAGAGGATTGTGCATTTGTTTATCTGCAGGAAGCTACTTAAAGCTGGAGCCACAAGGATTTCCAGAAAGTCTTGCTCTGCTGCACACAAGTCATATAAAGCTGTGCTTGGCAGCTGCCTTCTCTGACAAAGCTGGTCTCTGAAGATTGGCCTCCATCACTCTCTAATTTCTTGTTCCTCCTAACTAAGCTAAGCTGATAAGCTGTGCTGAACATCACCTCTCAAATCACTCAGTAAAATCTCACAGCAGGGCAGTTTCAAAGTTCTCAGTGACTTCACTTTGCCCTTCCTTTGTGCTGTTTTGTTGGAAGCATCATTTCCACAAAAGTGAAGAGCCTGTTTCTCCACAAGTGTGCACAGTGCAAGTCTAACACAAATTCCAGCTTCGTCTCTGACTGTGGGAGCTGCCCCACATAAGTAGCAGCAGGCAATGGGACCTGCACAGGCAGAGCTGTATCATATCCCTAAGGGCATACAAGCAGCTGTAGCCCCAGAAGAGCAAACCAGTGCCTCTCCCAAGAGTTCAACAATACACTACAATCATATAGGGATCAGGGTAGGAGACCCCAAATGCACATCACATCACAGTGGGGTTTTATGCATCGTAAAACTACACAGGGGGTGTGGAGCAGTTTAAAAGAACATCCTACCTGAAGGTAAATTACAACTTTTGAACATGGAACCTCCATGACATGACTCCAAACAGCAAATCCTCACAGCAAATGGCCAGGGTATTTCACCAGCTACACATAAAGCCAGCACACCACAAGATGGTGCAGCTTCTAACAAGACCAGAAAGCTTTACGAATTCCCCACAGTGATGAAATGAGATACCACATCCCAGGAGAAGGCCACTTACAGGCAAGGAGTTGGACGATAACACTGCAGCACGAATAAGAGGCAGTGCCCAGTCTCAGACACAGGAAAGGACCTGCATCCCCTTCATAACTCCTGCTCCACACTTGTGTCAGAGGGGAGGAAATTCAGCCCATCCCAGCATCCCCCTTTCTGCACTCTCAGGGTGGCTGATTGGAGTCTAATCCATGAAACCTCAGGTGTCTCAGTGATAAATTCAGTTTGGAAAACTAGCACTTTAGAAATTAGCAGTGTCAGATCTCAAGGGTGAGCTGTAAATCTCCAAAGGGCAGCAGCACACCACATATTATGCACACAAAGTATAACAAGCAGGAACCATTCCTTCAAAACCTGGGTGTTAGATCACAAGTCAGATCTGAATTTATGTTCCCCTCTTGCCTTCTTGGGCTTCGCAGGTTTTGCCTACTCCATAACCTGATCATTTGAGCTTTGGCCTTGCAATGCTTCCCTCCTCCCTGCGCAGTTTGGCCTTTCAGCTGGAGACACAGGAACCCTCATGATTTTGGGCACACACAAGGACATGTCATTTAAACCAACTGAAGCAGGGCTGCTGTTCTTGCACAGTTTACAGGCTGCACTGTGGAACTCAGTGCTGAAGGATGGGAGGGAGGCCAACAGCACAGGTGTGTTTCAAAAGAACATCAGCTAACAGCCAATTCTCAAGGAGCAGGACTCCCAGCCAGGACTGGGGGGAAGCCTGGATACAGGGAACGAGTACTCAGTGTTCACATGGACCCTTGTCCCTCTTCTCTTGGCATCCTTCAGGACCACCACGGATGGGATAACAAAGATGCTCTGAGCCAATCTGGCAAGTATCTTTTTCTTACTTGCTAAGACCATTTGCTAATCCAAACTTCACCTAGCACATTCCAGTTCTCTGAAGACAGCAACTGACCCTTTGATTTCTGTTAGTTTTGCTGCTCACTTGCCAATCAGACCTGTGTTCAAACTGAAATCATATCCACATCTACCCTATAGCTAAGCATAGCAGGGGCCTTCTATTGAATTTCTCAGGAACATTAATGCACCAATTGGCTGCTTCTTTCAGGAGAATTCACCTCATCATTTACATATTTTGGTCATATAGCAGGGAGGGGAAAGTTATGAAAACACATGTGAAGCATTTGGATGTGCTCAACTACCAAAAATTTCATAATGAACAGTCATGACATTAGATGTATGTTTCCCGATGCAAAGAGGATTTTGTTTTAACTAGAAGCACAACAAGGAATTATAGCAGCTGTGCCTGTCATTATTCTGCTTAGCCTGTTAATGGAATTGGTTAGCTAGAACCAAATTGGTTCAAACAATTAATTAAAAACAAGTGGTTCTGTGCAGTAACTTCTCCACATCACACTGAGAACTTCTTAGGGCTAAACCACCTCCTCTCTTCTTTTCTGCAGAAGTTCCATTTGCTCATCTCTGGGGGCAACAGAATAGTAACGAAATTAAATTTAGACCATGTGGCAAAGTCCAACCTAGGAGAAAAGCCACATCCAATGAACCAGGGAGGCTGGCCCTCATGAGCCTCCTCCAGCAGATGGTTTTCCCTTGGAATGTCCTCCATGTGTCCTATATCTGTTAGTTTGGTTATATCATGACCTCAGCTCCCATGTCCTTGTATGTAGTAGGAGAAAAATGCAGCTGTATAAGGAAACACGGTTGTGCTGGAAGCCGAGACATTCCTGACCACTGCAAGCTGTAACAACCAGTGTACAACAGCTCCAGTTGAAATTTGCACAGAAGTTATAGAAAATCCAGACAGCAGCATCATTAATGCACCCATATTTGGAAGCTGCAGGTTCAGCTACAATTTATGTAGCAGGAGTTAACACACAGTCAAATCAGTTTCACAAGAGACCAGTTGAGAGTCACACAGACAGGGACACTATCACCCGTGAATCCCTTTAGAGAACACATTAAAAAGCCCTGGCCTGTGACCATTCAAATCCTGCTCAATAGCAAACACTCAGGATTACAGCAGGCCCAGACTCAGCTAGAAACCAGGCTCCAGTTCAATATTTTGTCATGTCCTCTCTCATTTCAACTCCCAGAGTTGAAAGCGGAAAGAAGAGTTGTTTTAATTTCATTTCTAATTTGGGGCACGAGTGAGCTCCTGTTCTATCAAACAGCTATTAGGTTACCTCCCAGCTAATTGCTATGCTTAGATGTGTCTGCTTCACTCTATTTTGTTTCAACCTCTTTGTAGATTGATATAAAATCCTGAGCAACAGCTGGAGGGGATGGAGAAGTAGACAACAGATGCACATTCCTGAAACAGTTGCTAAACCCAAGTGCTACCAAATGCGTAAAAATCCCTCTCCAAAGCACAAGCCAAACGTTATGCCTGAAGTGCTGTTAGTTTTCTCCATGGGTCAGCAGGACAGTACCTGCCATCACAGAGGAAAGGGCTAAGGGACAGCAGGGTCACTTCTCTCCCATTACCAGCACAGAGAAAGCCTACACTACTATTGATTCTTTTTTTCTATTCTTGTCTTAGAAGCAACTCTAAACTCACCAAAATGTGGTGCTTCACTTTTACTTCACACCACCAGCTCAGGATCAACATGGAAAACACCCATCGGCTTTGCAAAACAAAAAAGCCAGACAGTAAGTGGAAGATCCTAATAAACTCCTCTCCACAGTGTAACCCGGGCCTCAGGTGCGAAGCCAGACGAGGCTGTTGGGGGAAGCGATCCTTCATGGCCAAGCTTCAAGCATGAAGTTTAAACTGCAGCTGCTGCAGCTGCTGGTGATTCTCATTTCAACAGGAGTTGAGAAATGCTGCCACAGCCACCCACCTGCCACCCTGGGGCAAGAAGGCAGGAGACCCTGGTTAAGGCAGGCAGCAGGATCCTCTCAGCTCCTGCTGACAGACACACACCCCTTGCCAGGCTGCAGTCCAACCCCAGGGCCAACAGAGACCATAAGAAGTTCAAACCAATTAATCTTCCCAAGTTTGCTAAACTACTGTCATCAAATAACTGCAGGGCCACAGGAATGTCTTTTCCCCAGTAGCTCTTTCATACTATGGCACTATTTCCCCAGTGCAGGTTTGGGTTTGCCCAAAGCACATTGCTGTAGCAGTACTGCTGCAAGAAAGCTCCATCTCTCCAGAGATGCTGCAGATGTGCTGCAGTAGCCACACTGAGCCAATTTCCCTTCTGAACTGCACAATCTGAGAAAGGAATTTTTAACATATTGGTAAAACAAACCTTGTTGTTAAATCTGGAACAGTGGGCTGCATTAATCAGACTCACTCCACAAAACAACCTAGTGTAACTTCAGGGAATTAAGGACTTGCCTGGATGAGGGAGCATCTCCTTGCTTAGAAATCTTTAAGAACTAGTTGACCATTATAAAAAACATGATCTAACCTGATGGCAAAAAGACAGCTTTAAGAAGCAGGCCTTATGCATGGAGCAGATGGGACTTGCACAGCTGCAGGAGGATCCAGGACAACGACAGCACAACAAATCTCCTTGTGCTTACAACCCTTAATCTGAGCATGTCCTGGGAAGAAATTCCACCAATTCAGCCCTGTCAGGGGAGAACACACAAACCCACCACCAACCACTCAACAGTGCCTGCACCTCAGTTTCTACATTGTTCAGTCCCCATCAAATCCTGCAGCCAGACTCCATGGTGGAGCAAGTCCTTCCCCTAAAGACATGGCACAAATCTACTGTGCCCTTTGCTTTAGTTTTAAAAGCAATCTTATAAATCCTGGTAGCATAGAGAGAAGAAAGAAATCACTGAAATTAATGTCACAGTCGTGCTGGGAATATATATTTGCTCTTGTTCCACAGGGAATGAAGAGGTAGAGTTAAAAAAAAATAATAGTTATTAGTGGGACATCAGAATGATTCCATGGCCAGGGACAGAAGTGTGACTAAGTACATTTCATAGTCCATGAAGCAGCAAAACAAAGATTTTTGCAGCAGGCTCTCTGGCTGAGGAAGGCATCCTTGGAAAACACAAGTTTAATGAAATAAAACTCTACATTTCAAAATGCTCCCAATTCCCTCTTGCATGACCACGGGCTCCCTTCTTGCACAGGTACACTTACTTTGCGTGTGTGATGTGTCCTATCTCCTGCCCTTCTTGGGACCCCATGTTGTTTTGCAGATCCCTGGGTAGGGTATTTATTTAACACTTCACATTCCCTCTCCTCAAAACCATTCTAGCATCAGAGAACTCCTGATAGAAAATACAGTAGAAGAGAAAATAAACAAATTAAATATACCACACCAGCAGTAATTACTTCATGCCTCATTTTTTCCCCTTCATTTTTTGCCTGTAGTCCGTACTCTCCCTATTCTTTTCTCCCTTCCTGCTCAACATCTCCACAGCTAAAATAGGAAATATCTACTGAGTGCAGTCCTTAAAACGCAACCACTTATTTGCCTGATCTTTCCTCCACAGGATGAAGCCATGTTTTCCAGATAATTAAAGATACACTTAAAGTGACAAGAGGGTGTTGTGGTTTGTTTTTTATTCTTAACTAAAAAAAGAAAAATCAAACCATCTCCTTTTCAAGCAAGATGACAGTTTCCAGCATAAATGTCTTTTTCCCCACTCATTAGAACATATTGGCCCAATATTTCATGGGAAATAGCTTGGCAGGGTTTTGTGACAAACTGATGTCATCGGTATGAGGTTTTGACTAAACCAAAGAACAACAAATTCAGGGAGCTAAATCTTCAAAACAAGGGGAAGAAGTTTCAATTAAAGGAGTTTAAGATGCATGAAATGTGTGTGTTATTATTCAACTGGCTCTTCACCCACTGCTAGATGTGTTTAATCCCCTTTCCTCTCTCCCCACACCATTTTTTCTCTGGGTTGAACCTACTAAGTGGGGCTTGCCCTAAACACTTAGAGTATCTTGTGGTACATCCCTACAACAGCAGCCTCACTCCTTTTTCCATGTTTATAGCACACATGTGCTGCTTTCATCATTTAAGCACTCTCTGAGCTTGCTATATAGGTACTACATGCACCTCCCACCAGCAGAGACTCAGCATGGCACACTCACCTTGTGTACCCCCATCCCTGTCAGCTGCTTCCTTCCTCTGCCTTGATGGTGGCTGGCAACACAGTTGTGATCCTGCTGTACAAAAACACTCCCTGATACTAGATAGATGGGTGAGAAGTGTTATAAATACATATCTTTCATCTCTCTCCTTCATTAACTTCTCTGCAAGTACTTCTCTTTCAACACAAAAAAATAATCAAAATCACTTTCCAAGTTTTTTCACTCATTAAAAATCCAAATGCGTTTTTAAGGGCAAGCAGAGCACGCCAAAATGCATTTTGTTCATTTGTTCAAAAGCCAGTGTTTTGAACTCACTCTTTGCTCTAACATTTCCAGAAGCAAAATCTATTTTTAGGTGCAAATGGTTTTATCTGCTCCACCTAACACCCAGACAAATATCTGGGTTGTCCATGAAGTTTTTCCCTCCCACACTCAACTTACACAGACAGAGATTGTGCTACATTCATGTTTATACCCAGTGCCTTTCAGGGTACCTTCCCTCCCTCCCTCCCAAAAGCTTTCATTCAGCAGCCTTGTGCCTGCTGGTTCATTGGTTCACCTCTTCCTTGCTCGGCTTTCCTCAGCCTTTCTGCAAGATGTCAGCTTCACTTCAGCCACCCAGTCTGGCCCATTTCCAACGCTTGCTTGAAATATGTCAGCCAAAGGCTGTCCTGTCACTTCTGACACACAACTCTGAGATCTGGAACTTACCAGCTTTCAGTCAGTTGGATTTCACAGGCAGCTGTTATAAGATGACCCTATTTTCCACCACTAATTCCATCCTAGAAAAGCTATGTTTCATGTCCCTCATTCCCCTCTACAAATAATGATGCAAAGAAACCACTAGTTTCATTTTTTTTTTCTCTAAGCTGGTTGCTTCCCCTTCAGTCCACAAATGCGCTTGAAGTTCTGCTGGCTCTCACTTGACTTCTTAATTAGAGCTCCTATTCCTTAGCCATGGATGCACCTCAGAATCATCTACGCAGTTTCTCCTTGGCCACTTGCCTCTTTCACTCCCTCTTAAGACTCTCGTGGCCTGCTGACCTGGAACAGCTCACTACACCCAAGTGCCACTCTCCCACTGCTCTTGCAGGCACAGCACAGCAGCAAAGAGATGACAGGGCACAAGAAAAACCATGGGTGCCCCAGGCTAGAAGAGTCAGATCAAAGGGAAAAGAGAAGGGGTTCACCTTGCCTAGAAGCCCTTGGCAAGGCAAACCCCATGGAGGGCTAATGCCTCTGGGAAAGGGACCTTCATCTGAACATCTGGCAGCAGAGACAGCACACAAGCCCAGTTTGGGCTCCAGGGCCCAGTGCTGATTTCTGAAAACCCTGAGAAGGAGCAGCCTTGAGCACAAGGCCACACACAGCCCCAGAAGTCCCTGGGGGGGGTTTCTCTTTGTTCATGGGGCTGTCACAGAGGCACATCTGCACATGGCACCTCAGCTCACTGAGGGAGCACTCCCACAGATGTGAGTGGGTCTCATTAGGAAGGATGCAAACAGAGCATGAAACTACCATCAGAGGCTATTAATGTTTTCTTAATGTGTGAACTGAGCTGAAAATAGAGCAAAAAAAAAAAAAGAAAATTAAAAGCTTGCTTAGTCACAAATTGTGCTTCCCCTGCTCAACCCCTACTACCCACATTTTGGGGACATTAATACCAGGGGATGGAAGGAGACAGACTCCTTGGTGATTCCTTTGCTGCTTTCACTGCAGAGAGCCCATGCAAAACTAGGGGAAAAAAAGAGCAGGATGCTACACAGCCTGCTCTGGCTACTCTCCCATCTGGTCTGTCACTAAGAGACCCAGAAATATTCGTGTTAGAGTATCTTTGCTCCCTGGAATAGCAAGAATACCTGCTGGAGATCAAAAAGCAGCCTTTGGGGTATGAGATGCGGATGTTGTTGGGAAGATTACATTACAGACCACTGCCTCCAGTTTGAGGCTGAGAACAGGAAAAAGCAATGCAAATTTCTAAACAAAAGCCAGGATTCAGAATGACTGACTTGGTAATAACCTGAACAGGTTGTTACTCCTCCAGGGCAGCAAGTAACCCAGTGCCATTCCTCACAGGGCTGTCAGCTCATGGCCAGAAGTGTCGTGGTGGAAGGGATGGCTGGCAGTGAGGTTGAGCCACCAGGGATGGGGGTTATTTGGAATGCAAGGCACAGCCCAACACAGCAAAGCTCTGCTCTGGGACAAGGATCAGAGGCAGATATGGTAAACTGTGAGCAAACTCCTTTTAGGGGCTAATGGGAACATGAGATGGGATTTCCTGAGCACCCTCAGGGCTTGTCTTTATATAAAAGCTGCTTGCGTTTAATTACAATCAGTTACATTAGCTACATCAGTCGATTTAATTAAATTGCAAGGACACTCATAAGTTGATTTAACTCTGTCTCAAATGGATTTAACAAAAGTTGGCAAGAAACTAAATCAACATAAACCAAGATTAAATCAGCTGAAGAGCATCCACACAGGATTTTGCAGCAATTTCGCAGAAACCGATTTGAAGACCCATTTTAAATGAAGCAGAGTAACTCAGGCACAGAGACAGATGAATTTCTAGGATGAAAGCAAAGCATTCCAGCAGCTCTGTCTAATAGACTAGAGCTAAGAGAAAAAAACTTTCCTTCCATGGCCTAAAATTGGCATTTTATTTTTACCCAGATATGACTTTATACATGATTGTCAGACATGTTTGCCCAACAGCACCCAGCAAGCAGTTGCCATTTCTGGCCCAGGCACACAGGCTGGAAGTCACAAGCCATCCCCCATACAGCTGCAGCCTGAGTAGGAAGAACACTGGGGTCTTTTAGGACAATTTTAAAAGGCTGTGAATTTATGTGCATAAAATAATCTACTTCAAATGAGCTTCCAGCTCCAAATGCACACGTTACTGGAATTGGAAGCTTTTAGCATTAAAATTTTCAGTACAAAAGAGGACACACACAGGTGGCAGATACAGGACAGGCCTTTTGCAGTCAATTGTTTCAGGCAGGTCACATGGCATGTATACTCCTCCCTGCAGCAGCAGCTCCAGAAGATGCTGTGAACTTGGCACATCTTCAGGGTGCACCTGAAACATCTTACTCTGTACCAAGAGCAGAGTGATAAGAGGGTAGAAATGCAATTCTAGTTTTGCACGTGAAAAACATCAAGTGGCCCCTGGAGCACTCTGCTCCATACAGGCAGCACCAAGTGAGTCACACTGCTCCTGGCAGAAGTCACCCCCAGAGACATCCAGAAACAGCAAAGCCCAGTAATGGATTAATAAACAAATCAACTTTGACCAAACTGCTCATTTCTGCTCTAGATTTGCCAGGACTGACAACCCTCACAGCCAGAGCCAACCTCTTGCTTGCACTGCACTCACTACCTGGCTTATTTTTTTCACAGCTGCATTTAAAGTTGTCATCACAAACCAAGAACTTCTTCTGTAGGACTAGAATAGTCTTAACCCTCCCAGCAAACCAAGTGATTTATGATCAGCTTAATGACACTTTTTATACTGGTATAAACACTAGAATTACTAGAAACACTAGAATAGTTCAGTGACTAGCAAAAGTAAAGTAAAGCTGCCACAGTTTCCTTAGTGCTTCGATGACCATTATAGCAGAGTAATACTCTAAGAAATTATGAGCCTTACATAAAGTTTCAAGACCACATTTTATTTCAGTGAGGAGCCATTTCCAAATCCACGCTCTGTACAAAGGAAGAAAGAATAAAAAACCCACGGCCTGACAGCAGTGTGGGAAATAATGAGTTTCTACATCACCTCAGACTCCTCCAGCCAAAATCTATCCCCAGATCATAAAAGCAGCAAGACCTCCTTGCACAGAAGTCCCAGGACCTGCAAAGCCCCTGGCTGTATAGAGAGTCTCTCATCCCTTCAAGGAAAGCTGTATAGTCTACGAAACCATCAGGTCCTAAACCAGGTCCTGTTACAGCTTTGCAACCTGGACAAATCTCTCCAGCTCTCCGCATCTTACCTAGAAGATGCGTCCCACTGCTTTGTAAAATTTGTTGATAACAGGACACAGCAGAAATACTGGGAGGCAAGCAATGTTAGAAAATAGACTCAGCATGTTGGGTAGATTCTCTTCAGCTTAAACATAATGAATGACTAAATTCTGATATATAAACACACACATCTGCAGTTGAAGGCATGCTTCCAAGTGCTTTCATATTTACTTCTCTACGTTTTTTAAATTTTATAATTATTTAAAGTACTAGGAAATGTTGAAATGAATTTACCAAGAAAACGTTACTTCTGACACTGCCCAACACTAAGTAAGATCGAGTGTGCAGAAAGACAACAGCAGTGATGCACTTTTCAGCCACACACAGCATGGCTCCATAGGTGGCTGCCTTGTCAATCCACATGCCCAGTGATGACAAACCTGACACTCATAGGAAGTTGGTCCCAGTAGTGTGCTGCTTGGTTTGCAGCACCCTCCTTACTCTCCTGATGCCTTTTCCCAGGAAAAGATTTATTTACTACCACGCAGAAAAACAACCTAGGTAAGAATGGAAAACAAAGAGCACAGAGGTTGTTTGCTGCCAGTGGGTGACCTAAGGGACGTATGAGACACTGGCCCAGCCATGGGATCAGCTAGTGGATTAAGTGTCATGAAACTCTTAGCCATATCAGGCTTCACCTGCTGTCATATGTCCACCACCTGAAGCCATTTCACTGATTTTCATGGAAAATTTACCAGGCTCTGAAGGATAAAAAGCTTCCGTGTCTCTCATGCTGCTCATGGAGGAAGCCATCCAGGCCTTCCTCCACATTTGGAGCAAAAAGCTCTATCCTTCCTCTCTCATTGAAAGAGGAAATCAAAGACAACACTGTTCACAAAAACGCCTTGTTGTCACATAAAGCACCACCATTTCTTAGCATCCCTGTTCCAGCAGACAGCTTACCCCCAAAATATCAGAGGATGAAGCACTGAAGCAAAGAGGCTGATGGCAGCTCCATGTGGTATCACATCTCAGGTCATGGGCATCAAGAACTGCAACAATGGACCAAACCCAAAAAGATGGAGTGTTTCCATTGGCTTTCCCCAGACTGGCCAGTATGGTACACATTTTACCAGTACCCCTCCTTATTTATCTCCTTTCTGGGGTAGGCTCCAAGTCTTTGCTTTGTTTTGCACCAGGGAAGTCTTTCCATGTCATTAATTCTTCTTCCATCCTCTGAATACTCTCTAATTCTGAAATGTATTTTCTGGTACAGAGCGATCATCACCCACTAGTCCGAGTAAGAGGTTCAATAGATGAACAGAACATCTATCTTGAAGTGAAAAGATAAACCATTTCAGATACCACCTACTCTAAGTGGTTGTGCTTAACACCCCAGAAACCTGATCTGGTAAAGCAAATCTCAGGAAATCCTGGCAAGCCAGAGTCAAAGGATCAGACTGCTGAAATTAATAGGAATTTCATTCCCACAGCATTGCCTAAGGGTCACGTTTGGCATCATGGCAACAGCACCTGATAGAACAACAGGGGCAGCCAGCACACGACCCAGTCAGCTCCAACATCATTTTCTGTGGGGGCCTCATGCCTGGCACCTTCCCAAGGGGCTTAATTTTTCCATGGCCTCCTTGTGCAGTCAGGCATTAAATATCAAACAGCAGCCTTCCTACCTCTTTCCCCAAGGGGTTATTTCATTGTTTAAGCGATCCTCTAGCACAAAATGCAAGGAGCTGTCAAGTAGCACAGCTAATACAGTCATCACCCAAAAGCCAGCAGCCCTGCTCTGCACAGATATTTGTATGTTATTAAATAATCTTAGACAGGATGCGAAGGTGGTGAGGAACTGAGATTTGCACAAAAAACCTCCACCACACACCCAAAAATTCTAAGAGGAAAATGAATTATTAACAGTTGTGAAACCCACAAGAGGAAGGCAAGGAAAAATTTGCTGCACTCTCCTGCAGGAGATAACAAACAGCAGTGGAAAACTGCTCCCATGTCACACCAAGGGTGGGAGTCAACAGCACTGATTGCCCCAGCAGGGCTACAGCCCTTTCAGCAAACTCCATTACCAGGAAATTTATGCTGGGGCATTTGGCTTACACTTTCCTCAACATCTAACCTTAGCTGTAAAGTGGATATTCTGGAAGCAAATCCTCTCCCAGTCCTGCTTCCTCCAACTCCAGTGAGAGGGTTTTTTCACTGTTGGTTCAGAGCAACAGCAAATCTTAACTGCCAGCCCAAAGGCGTCTCTTCCTCCCACATTTGTACCTTCAGAAATTATTCAGAAGTACAGGGGTGGAGGACAAGCACTTTATAAAAGCCAGATATCAATGCCCTGCACCAAGCACAGAGCAGGGCAAACCAGGCCAGGGCCACATGCAGGTGCTGGCACCCCACATGCCAAAATCTGGGCTCTGAGCACAGTCCCCCAGCACCACCCACCTTTCATGCAGGGCTGGACACCTCCACCAGGGAGACACATACTTAGAAACACTAAAGCCCAGTCCACTTGCAACCCCATTTCTTAGGGTTTGGAAGCAGCACTTATCAGGCAACATATCCTGCCCCACAGTGTCCTGGGCTCTGACAGAGGCATCCATCAGGAGAGGCACCACAAGCTCTGCTAGAGCCAGCACAGAAGCAAACATTATGGCCCTCCTACTACTGACATCTGAACTGCTCAGTTCCACATTGACACGTGTTAGATCTGCACAGTCAGAGTGCCACTTACAGCTTCCAGCAGGTCCTGAACACTGGGGACTACCATACTCAAAACTTGTAAGGATGACTCTAAGGAAAGTTCTTAGAGGGAAAAAAAAAAAACAAAAAAACCAAGATGGTTAAAATACAAGATGGGACTAAGAGTAAAGTTTCTTGTCCCACATAGTGAGCTTTTTCCCCCAGTCTTCTAGAGGAGTGCCACCATTGCACCCTTGTAAACAGCTGGCTCATCTTCTGACCAGAAGGCTCAGATCAATACCCAGGAACAGTACCCATCAATTTTTGAGAGGAACAACAGTCATCTCACCCCCTCAATAAACAGCTGCACACACATTATTTGCAGTTGCTGCCAAACTTCTGAAGGATTCACAAGGGACCACACTAATCAATTTTTATCTTTATTAACCTGATGCCTGCAGCATGCTGGAGGAAACACGGGCAGAAGGGACTACCCTAAATGAAGATCTTTAAAAGTCAGCGCAGCAGGGATTTACACCAAGTACTTGGTCTTTTGAGTAGATCAACAAGATGAAAGAGGCAATCTGTCACTCAGCCAAGACACTATTCCAACTATAACTACATATTTCTCAACAGTGGCTTAAGAATTTTACGATTTTTACTTAGGCAAGAAGGCAGGACCAAGGTGGTCCATTTTGGAGTTGAAAATAAAAGTCATCACTTGTACAAAGTTAAATCTCATCAAGCTGTAAAATAGACTTGGAAAAGGGACTCCCATAGTTTTCCATGATGACATAAAAGCAGCAGTTTGAATTTAACTTGTGTAGTTTCTTTAACTTGTTTCTTTACAAGTTTCTTTGACTTGTGTAGCATTCCTCTCAGACTTGGACTTCTGTTGCCTCATTTCTTCACACCCCAGCCTCAAAGCACTAGAGGAAGCTAGACAGTCTCTTTCTGGTGACTGTGCATCAGAGGTTTGGAACACCTATAAAGATGACATAAGAGCTTAACAGACAAGAAGCCATAAACATGAAAAAACTCCTCAGAAGAGGTGCATAACAACCTTGACAATAATATGGAGTCACATTAGACACTGCAGTATCATTGGTGCCAAGAGCAGAGGGCAGGTGAGCTTTCAAGTTCATTGTGGCCTGCCAAGTGTGGTGCATAAGGGCACTAACAGAGCAGAGAATCTGGCTGAAAAATTTCTTGATTCACAGGGGCTCTGGACAGGCAAAGGCCTGATCCATGCAGCAGGGGCTCCTGTGCTCTGGTATTCACTCAGAGACCACAAACACCTACAGGAAGGCTAAACCCAGGTGGTACCAGGCCACAAAAGGGACAAGGGTACCAAGAGCTGTTTGCAATTCCACATGAAGAGAGACGTTGCACTGCTCAGTCTCCCAAGCCAATTCAGTCTGAAACTCTTTAGACCCAACTCTTCCTACCAGGCAGTAGTTTGCTGCAAATGAACTCACAGTAGGGAAAGACTACTCCAATTGTGTTCAGTGCTTAAGCCTTTGTTTCATTCCTACCCCCAAAACAATCTTGAGAACTAAACAAGCTGTTGTCAAGTTGCTTGTAAGGGCTTATCCTGAGTTTTGGAGCTCATTTCGGTAATCAAGTGCTCCTCTTTTAGTTGTTTGCAATGCAGTGATTTTTGTTGCTGGAAATCATATCCACTGCAGAGGCATCACTTGGATTAGATTGGAGGCGCTTTACTATTCCCTTTCTTCTTGTTTTTTTAGATGGATTTCTGGTGCGGTGCCTGAGACATCCTACGCATATAGATAACAAAACAGCTGCTTCCAAAGGCTCCTTGATGCAAATGTTCAGGATGGAGGAAAGGGGAGTTGGGAACTCACAGAACAAAGGCACCCATCTGACCTCATATCCCTTCCCTGGGTTCAGCTTCTGAGTTCACCTCTGCTCAAGAGCAACACGCTTGGCAAGAGCTCTCAAATCCCTCTGGCAATCTCTCTTCCAGAAGCACTTCAGCATTCCTCCTCCAGATGTCATGGGATTTCCATCACGGCTCACCAAGAACAGCACTTTGCCAAGCACAGCTTCTGGTCCTGGGCAAGATAAGCACCAGCTCTTCTGCTCATCTCCTGTGCTGTGGCCTCTTCCCCTTCTTCAGCATCAGTGTTTAGTCCTCTCACACAAATGCTTCCAACACTCAGGCAAACACTTACTCCAGAATCCAGTTTCCAGTGACAGCTCCTGTAGGCTTGGGGAACCCAGGATATCTCATAGGTGCTGCCATTTGAGCAGTGGTTGCATGCAGACAGATACGTAACAGCAAAGGCCTTCCAGGGTGTACGTGTGGTTAAAACAAATTTATGTTTGTTGTGTCCCTTGGGACAAAGACAGCAATGACAGCTATCACCAGAAAGAGAGGATTTTAGGATTGCCCGCTGAAAGCTGGCAGTATCTACACAGGTAGTGCAGTGCCCACAACTGCACCTCACCGCTGGAAGAAGCTTCCAAGTAACACCTACACTGTTCACAGAATTGCTTTAATGTGACCAGTTCATACCCCACTAACAGCTATTGAGGCAGCAGCCTCACAGAGGATTCAATGGCCTGGGATGAAGGAACTGACCTGCTCAATTCTACATGTGATTTGCAAGACTGCAGCCTGAATAACAATTCTTCAGCTCTAAAATACTTAAAACAGAAGACTTTGCTAAAAGCTCTAGTTCCATGCCATACAGATTTGTATTCCACTGGGTTTAGACAAGTGGAAACTCTGCGTCCACAGGGAAGCCCGGGGCAAAACTCCACCCTGCCCTCCAGGAGCATCACTACTCCTGTCCTGCTTCAGCTCCACACAACTAAAAGCTCTCAAAACTGATTTGAGAGCCTGTAACATCCAGGCACCGCAATTGAAAAGGGGGTTTACTGACATTGGGAAAAGCTGATAAAGCAGACTCCCCTAGCTTATTAGAAGAGCTTCTTACAGCAGCTGGAATAATGCAAGATACGGGAGAAACTGGAGAGGTATTTGCAGAAACACCTAAAAAGCTCTAAAGACTGAAGAGAGCAAGCCTGGTATATCTCATCACACATCTCACAGCAGCTTTGGAGAAGAATTGGTGAAGAGCAATGGATGCTCACAGCCAAAAGCTACAATGAACCAATGGCAAACCATGCCAGCACCCTCCTCTCCTGCTCCTCCTGTCCACAGGGATGGCCACGTAACTGAGAGCAAGGCACAATGCACTGCTTGCACACCTCCATTGCCCTCCACCTAATCACAGTGCAGCCAATAAATCTGGCACCAACAACAGTAAGACTACTCATACAACAGGCACAGCAGACAAGGAGACAGTCTTTCATTCAAGTGGCAGCTGTTTCTGCAAACACAGATGTCTGCCGGCAGGATTTTAAAACATGCATCCATGTGTAAGGAAAAAACCCAGGCATACAAATAACCAAAACACACAACATCAGTTCCTCCTTCCAGCCACACAATGCTTGGATGCTTCAGAAAACCTGCCCTCACAGAGTTCAGTAAGTGTCAGGGTATTCTGATTTCATACCATCCACATGCAGCAGTTACTCCTGGGTAAACCCATGTTGGCACTTTTCAAGAAAGGCATTTTTGTAAAGAATTATGTCCTCTCTTAGGGAAAAAAACCCACACAAAATCTTTGCTTTCTGTTTGATAATAAAAAGAAGTAATCAAAGCCAGCTCCTCACATCTAGATTAACTTGAAATACACTATTTGGTAGCAATATGCAGTGGAATACACAGAAGTCTGGCTAGCAAGAGTTAGCATTAAGTGTTTTCCTGACAAGACAAATAGGTGGGACAAGAGGGGAAGTGGGTCTTTTACATCACAGGTAGTACTATGGAAGTTTTTAAATGTATGATAGTTCACTTCACTTGAAAAAACAACAGTAATAAAAAATGACAGTCAAGCCAAGAGGAAAAATGCTAAGTTGCTCTCACAGCTGAATTTGGGGCAGCAAGTATGTACTAAAACGTGTTAAGCTTTTGGCAAAACAAAAAAACAAAACACCACACACACAAAAACCAGCTGTTTAACTTCCAGGTTCAGACGGTTCCTTAGTTGCTGTTGGACTGGAAACATGGGGAAGAGTCACAGGGCATCCAGAAAGGGTGACAAAAATTGCAGAGATAGCTCAGGCCTAAATGTAAACCTTTAAAGGATAAATCCAGTTTCAAAATCAATACCTAGGTAGATTCAATTTCAGTAACTTTCTTCACTTGATGGCTGAATTACCAAGCAGCACAGAAGTGCCTTCTCCCTTCACACTTTTTTTTTAAGTCCTAATTCATACAAGGACCAAATGCAGTCTTCATGCATCCTCCATAGCATTTACGTACCCCTTGCTTTTCCTATAAAGCCATGGGAAGCAGAAAATACTCCTGGGGGTGCCTCAAGAGATTACCAAGCCCACACTCTCTTCAATGTTTTTGTAACAACTTTCAATTTGCTGCCATCTTAAAAACACAACAAGCATATTCTCTTTTCCTTTAGAAGGTCAATGACTTTTACCAGAACCTCAACAGATGCCAGGGGAATCTCACTCAATTTATTTGTCCACAGTGACAATTTATCACTATCCAAGTAAGCCCAAGTACAGTTTTCCAGCCAGGACATAACAGCTTCATCCAGCCCATCTTTCCACAGCTCATCTTCCCTAACTCTTCAAAAGAGGTTAAAGAAATTAATATGAGAACCAAATGAGAATGCTGCTGGTAATTTATAATCTCAGTTTTGCTCCTAGGAAACTGGCCAATACTTAATATATAACCTTATCTGAACACCCTCACAGCAGAGCTTCATAAAAAACACTGAAAGATAACAATCATTGAATTTTAAAAACATAAATTACAGACCTATAATGTCTCCAATTCAGACCTATAAAGTCTCCAATTCACTTGGAGAAGAATAGCAGCTATAAATCAGAAGAAATACAAGCTGTGGAAGAATACCTCTGTGCTAGATTTCACTTCATATACCCAGAATAAATTTCCATTTCAGACAGGGGGAGATCTGTTTACTTATTTTCATGAAAAATGGATGCCACAGAATAGATCTGTCTAGAGTCTATGTACTATTTCTGCATATGCCCTGCTGGATGGCAAGAAAAATAATCAAAATTAACTCTAAGGCCAAAACAAAACACCAACACACAAGAAGTTGCCCCACAGGTTTTTGCTAAGAGCACAGGTAGCCACTTAGTAATGCACGTTGGCAATGATCAAGATTTCTATTGCATTCTAGATTTCTAGCTGCATTCTGTTAAAATCCTCCTTCTCCATTTCTACCTGAACCTCTAAAGCCAAGGGCTACAAACCTGTAACTCCATGACCCCTGTAAAAATCTGTTGCCTTGAAATGGGAACAGTTTTAAGCAACCAAATATGCAGTTCAAACTGCCAGAGTGCAGAAAGAAAAAGTCATTATTCTATAGTGATCAGAGGTGTCTGAGGTGCTTTAGAGAACGCACAGAAAGGCACAATCCCTGTGGACCTTACAATCCAATTAACTTAATTAACCATGTTATTTCCCTAGTTTCTGGTAACTCCTTAAATCAATGAACTAAGACTTAATAGCAAAGTACATCATGAGCAGCTTTATTGATCATACCTGCACACAACACTGACTGAAATCCCAAAGACACGACTTGGCACAAAACAGAGAAGATACTTCAGTACTAGACTTTTAGTTTATTATCCCAAACCCTGTGCAAGTACCAGAGATAGGAAAGAAGTGATCAAGGGCCAAGGACTGAAATTTTAATAGCAAGAGAGTGAATAAGCACAGGCTTAATGTTAGTCTGCAGTACAAGAAGCCAAATAAATCATCACAGCATTATCCGATATTAAAATTTAATTTTTACATTTGTTAATCACTTCTCACAAAGAACAATCTCAGTGTTTTACAAATTAATATCAAGACCAGACTCAGTTCTCCACATCTTCTGTGGCTACCTAAAGCCCAGAACAAGCAAACAGCTCCCCAGCCAGAGCAGAGAGGGCAGCTACAAGTTTGCCAAGAAAAAAAAACGGCAGGGAATTTACCTGCAAGATAATTCAGACATGGCCATTCCTAGGAGATCTCCAATGGAAGAGGTGCTTTACACCAGTTCCAGCTGCACTACCCACAACTGCCACATCCCCTCAGCAATGGCACAACACCCAAGACCAGCAGGTCAGCAAAAAGACCACAGCCACCCCTGAACACAAGGCACAGACCCCAAATTTTAGCACCTAGCACAAAACAGCATGAGTCTCTTTGCTTTTTGCCAATGACTCTTCAGTGCATCTTCTGTGTTGGCAGCAGTGCAACACAGCACAGCCATGGCAAATAACTGGGAGCTCTGCATTGAGCTTGCAGGGCCTCCGCACTAAGGCTCACCAGGCATCCTGTGTCTGAGCTTTCCCCATCTGCTCAGGGCTTTGTTTTACTTGATCCAGCTGTGGCAGCAATTTTGGTGATTGTCCAGGTATCTAGAGCTTTGTGGTACATCCCTGTATGCACTTGTAACAGGCAGTTACTCTATGAAGAGTGAGATATTTATGGCTAACACAGTAACAGAAGTTGCAGAGAAATAATGGACTTGAGAATATATGATGTGGCAGAAGGGAATACCAGCATGCCAGGCAAGCAATGGGGCACAGATTTGACACTGGAGACACAACAGCTCTGAACAACTTGCCCATCATTAATTAAAGAAACACACCTGGAGCTGGACTGAGCTGCTTGTAGCAATAATGAACACAACCAATAGCACGTAACATACACAAGCTGTAACATAACCTAGAGGTGCAAACTGATGAGCAGAGGTGTGAACATGTTTTAGCAAACCCCAAGCAGATCCTAACTGGAGAAGGAGAAACTTGACATTAGGCGGAACTTTTTCACAGAGAGGGTGATCTCTCAGTGGAATGGGCTGCCCAAGGAGGTGGTGGAGTCACCGTCCCTAGAGGTGTTTAAGAAAAGGTTGGATGAAGTTCTTGGTGACATGACCTAGATATTAGGGTAGTGTGTTATAGGTAGGATGATGTGTTGGTAGTAGGATGGCAACAGGTCAGGTTAGGTAACAGGTTTGACTAGATTAGATTAGGTAACGGGTGATAGGTTGGACTTGATGATCTCTATGGTCTTTTCCAACCTTACTGATTCTGTGATTCTGTGAAACCATTGACACAAACATCATATCCCCAAGTAACAGACTCAATAACAATTTTAGCTGTGTTATTACTCTGTAACAGCTACATCTGAACTAATAAGGATTAGACTCAAAATTACACTCAAGTTGTTGGCTTTCTATATAAGTATAAGGTGTGCTGCTTCCTCACCCATAAAAAAAAATTGAGTGCAAGAGCAGTCACACACAGTGTACAGCAACAGCAGGCTTGAGGGGACCCCTTAACCCCCTTTCACCAGCTCTTGTGCAGGATGATCTATGGCCAGCTCCTAATGGCACTGAGAAGGTTGTTCATTTTCTAACAGGTCAGTGACTCATCATTTTAACTCACTTCCCTCTGCTAAAAAAAAAAATTAAAAAAAAAAAATCAATGAGCTTCTGAAACAGTACTACATATCCTGATGATTGGTGTTTTAATGTCTTACTTACAGGGAAAGTAGACCCCAGAGGTCCCTTCCAATGCTGGGTTACCACAGTTGGCCAGGAAGATAGACTTGGCCTCTTGGCAGGAAGCAACTACCGCCTGGAAAGAAGATACCTTTCCACAATGGAGTTTTTGTGGAGGATGGGAAGGTTTGTGTCTGCCTTCTCTTGCAGTGAAATGGGAAGAGCTACACTACCTAACAAACCCGTTCAGTCTGAGAACAGTTCAAAAAACCACCTCCATCTTCTTACTTGGCTGCTTAAAATAATTTTTCGTACTCCCCAAAGCACCATCAGCAACACTCTTACAGCATAGGTCAAAGCTGGTGTTGTATAATAGCATCCATTTCCCCTCTGACTTGTGAGCCTGACTAACTCACCGTATCAAAAAGAGTTTAGTAGCTAATCCAGCTGGTTAGTGGCAGTCTGAGGAGGCGACAGGTAGATGGGAAACAGGACTCACACACCGACTGTCACATTGGCTCAGAGCAGTGACTCATCACAGGAAAACTGCTGGGCTCCAGGAAACCCTGAATCAGGAAAGCTGCAGAAGGGGAAGAAGTAGGGTTTGCAGTGGAGCAAAGCCCACAGATGAGTTTGCAAAGCTGGGGAGTGTCGCAACTTTAGGAATGTCTTCCTGGCTTTTATTTACTTGGTGTTGAAGTTCAGCAGGTCAAATGCTGGACTACCCCACCATACAGAGCCAGAGCTAATAAAGACGCTACATTATACTGTTCTACTCAGGAGCTATAAAAAGCCTCTAGAGCCAATTCACAGAGTAGGAGTCACATTAAACAAAGCCGGCACATGGTTATACACAGGGAATTCCTCAGCTGTTTTGAAACTGCAGAGGCTGCCATCATCACCTGCTCCTGTAATGCAAGGGCTGCTTTGTCAGTGATGTTGCTTTACACCCTGCCGAACAGAGACCTCCCACTTCTACCAGGGGTCTATGCCAGCATGCCCATTATGCCAACAGCAGAGCACAAGGGACCTGCCTGCAGTTCAATTCAACACTGCTCATCCTGCACACTGCTGAGCAGCACCTTTAACCTCCAGCCAGCTGTGCAGGAGCTGGACCTCTACAAGAACTCACAGCTACAGAGAGAGACAACAGTAAAACAAGCCCCCTCACTCCACAGTCCTCCAGTTCCTGTTCCTCACTCCCACCTCTGCTCTCTACCACTGTACTGAAATCAAGCACCACCACTGCAGCTTGCAATTAAACATCACTGCATGAATTTGCAGGAGAGAAGCACAGAGAAACAGCACCCTGAGGACTTAAAGTTCACTAAATATGTCAATGGCAAGGCAATGAAGGGTAGTCATTGCACCTCTCTGCCATGCCCAGAAGCCCTCAGAGAGCAGTAGCTGCATCAAGCAGCAGTCAGGGAAGCAGATGGGTAGCAGAGGACGGTGCTCCTTGGCCAAAAGCCACACTCCCTCTTAATTATTCAGGAACAGAAACTGAATGGCATTCACAGTCCTGTATGCCACCGAATTTCTCCAGGCAGTACGTGACCCTTGGTGAGGGGCAGCCCCAAAGTGCAGGGGTAGTGCCAGCTGCCAGAGCAGCACAGGGCTCACCATGGAGCAAGCCTGGCTCCACAAGCGACAGCACATGGATGCTGCACAGCCTGTCCCCAGGCAAGGACACCTGGCAGCCAGCAAGCCCTAGAGAAACCACCATCACACCCTGCTTTGCACACATTTTGCTTTCTGATCCCTCACCCACTTACTAACAAGCCCCTGTGTAAGCACAGTGACTGTGAAGGAATTATATTAAAGTAGGACAGGATATGCCAAAAAGCCAATTACAATGGCTATTCAAAAAAAAACCAAACAAAAAACAACCCAGTAGCCATCCCTAGACATGGCCAAACAGCCTTCGCAGGCAGTAGGTGGAGGAAAAGCAGAATAAATACAATTAAACAGGCAAGACAGACAGCTCAGCTTTGAGTTACATGCAAAATGCAGTTTCCAGAGGCTGAGGAAGCAGCATGACTGACTAGGGCAAATTTTTAAATTCCTCAAGGCAGGTTGCCTAGATGTACAGCCAGACCCAGGCTGACAGAAACGCTGCTAACAGCACCTAATTTGCTAGAGGATTATCACTTGATGTAATGGATGGAAACTAGATTAGATAGCTGGTAAACTCACAGCACAGTTCATTTCTGTAGAGGGAAATTTTTACACACTTAAACAGAACTTCTTGTTCTGCCCAGCTATATGCTGCAATAGATTTGGAACCCTGTGTCAGAAAGGCATTTTCTACCACATTTTTTCCAAATACTTGGCACAGCTGGCATAATTCTAAATATGAAGGTGCTAAGCAGAGAAAGACAGCCATGAACCTGCACTTAGTAACTGCAGTTCCATGTCTGTTTTGATCTGAGCACTTTCAAAGTTTAGTCATTATCCATGTTCTACAGACAAGGCAACTAGGGCATGCAGAGGTTTTCAGACTTGTTTTCCAAGTGGCACAGAGCTCCTCAGTCTCATTAATATCAACTGAAAGCAAAGTCTCCACCACTTACGCTAAATTATAATTTTATTTTCCTCCAAGCCCTACACATGGTCAGGAATAAAGGGCCTGTGGCTCAACTCCCAATACTAACAAACTTATTAGTAAGTGCCAGCCACACTGGAATTGCTGCAGTTACCACTGGACTACAGCCTGATCCGTTGCTATTTAATACAACCAAGGCGCTACTGCGCAAGGTGTTTGCATGGGATGCATAGAAGGACAAAGCCCATGAAACATCCTGGAATAGCAAAATATGGCCAGTAAATTGGAGCATGTCCACAGCACCAATATCTCATCTAAATGCCTGCCATGGTATCTGCAGCATACCTGAACTTTGCTTTTGTTTGAAAAAGCCTGAAGGCGGCACAACAGCCTCCAGCTCCACATGGAGACAGAGCTCAAATATATTACCTGCTGCTACCTTCCAGCTGAGAAGGAACCTCTACAACTTGTGGCCAGTTATTCAAAAGTTGCTTGCAAATCTTAAGAAAAAAATAAGAGGCAGGAACACCAAGCTATTTCTCTTTTCATCCTTATACACTCTCAAGCAACTTGTATTGATTTCTGCAATGCAGAGTTAAAGCAACTCTTGTCTTTCATCTCCTCCAGTGCTGCCAACAGCTCTGCTTACTGGTCATTTGTACACTTTTCCTGAGACTGAACATTAGCTCTCAGATTTTTTCCTCCACTCCCCACTCTCTTACTGGTCCAAAAAGACATCCCTATGCAAAGGAAAAGAAAAATACTCCTGCAGTTTAAAGGGCCTCAGCCACTGACAGGAATAAGAAGGCAAATGAGCATTGACAGTTGCAGCAACAGTATCCATAATTCCACATCCTCTCTGGATGCTGAGGTACAGAAACAGAAAGGGGCTGTTTGTTATGTCCAGTTCCTACACATAAGGCATGTAGGTCAACCACAGACCACATCTGAGCAGCTGTGCCCTTCACCAAGCACAGAGTTGTTCTCCCAGGACCAGGATGGAGACATTCTGCAGGAATGCACCTCACAGCACGCTGGCCATAAGTCGCTGAAGACTGACAGACAAAGATCTTGTATCTTCCCAGCTAAGAGTGGAAAACCAGAGATGGAAGAAGGCTGAAAAGATGACACTCCTAAGGGGGAACGAGACGGAGACAGCACTGCCCTGTGCCTCACATAGATCAACCTGCCCTCCCATCACAAAAGGGAGGTTCACAAGCAGTTTTTTACAGACGTGACTGCACATATAAAGATTGATTGGCTCCTATTCCAAGATTAAAGTAAACAAAAGAACATTTAATCTAGAAACAAGTTATTCATTCCCAACAGTGCCCTCTGTTCAGGATTAACACATAGCCCCAAGACAAGCTCTACAAATACTAACAGTCTCCCAGCTCTTCACTGAATTCATTCCACTGTGTGAGCCCCAGGGAATTTCTCCTGGCTTCCAGTAATCAAAAATCTATGATCAGGGCACGATAGTTTTAATGAGGGAGCCCCCACTCCTGGAAACACTTCCTAGAACACACAGAAAAACAATCTGCATCTCCTGCTGCACAGTGGTACCAACTAAGAAGAGAGCAACTCAGCACCACTAATTTCTGCAAAACTGTCACCTTGCCTGACAGTTTGCTTTATTATCTTATCTCTTATCTTCTTTCTTTGCATCTCATTTGTTGCTAAATCTTCAAGGCCTCTGCTGCAAGGGGATGCAAATGAAGACAAGCCCTCCACTCCCACCTCAAAGTCTACACCCTGCTTCTGTAGTGACTGTATTCAAACTGGGGCCAAATATTACACAGGAACCCTTTGTGTCCAGACACTGTACAAACACCTGCTACCAACTCAAGTGAGTTGTCTCAGGCTTGATGTAATCCTTCCCTCTAGCAGCCACTCCACTCTCAGGTTTATATGAGGCAATACTCAAATGCGAGCTAAGACCTTTATTTATCCGTACAATGCATTAAGTGTCACCAGGATGATAAACAGTATCACATGTACAAGAAGAGGTGACAGCACCTACAATCCAAATCCTAAATACCCTGAATGGCCTCTGATTGTGGCAACAAAGCAGCAGCCAAGGTTACTAAAACTGCAAAAACAGAAGTTCTGTAGTGCTTTGCTCACAGTGGAAATTAAGCAAAAAAGTGTGTTACTTCATAGACAACTCCAAGAGCATAGCATTAAATTCATTTTGCAGCCTCAGCAAGAGGTTCCTACTCATCAAGCCACAGCAGCTTAGCTGACAGGGTCACTGACACCTCTACTTAACACAGATAAGACATGGCTCTAACCCCCTCTTAATGCACAGCATTTCCTTGATCTCAAATACCACAGTAGCCCCCCCTCTCCTTAAAGGCAGAGTGGTCTTGCTGCCAAATACCTGAAGCTGTCAGAAGAAAATATATTTGATTGAATTGATTTCCCAGTGGAAAGCAGCTCTCCCAATGCTAGCAGTGGAATCAGCAAATTTTGCTGGAGCCAGAAAACAGTTTTGGCTCAAAAGCCAGTAATTATAGATGCCAAGTTCATCTAACATTAATGAGGGGGAAAGTCAGTAAGAGGGAAATCACCATAATTGTAAAATCTATTTGTGGTCACAATCTTACTTGAATTCCTTAATTTTCTAAAGAAGAGAACAAAGAAAAATAGGAGAAAATAAAAGAAGATATGTAATTCTTTCTCTTGACAAAACAAGAGGGCTGGGAAAAAATCCTACTTGAATTTTAAAGCTTCATTAAATTTTATATTAGTGGAAGGAGCCCACAGGAACACCAAGTCTAACCAGCTAAAAGGCAGACCCTTCCAACGGGCAATGTTTAATTCCACTGTGTGGCTCACTTAGGCCAAGCACTACTGATGAGATGTTACTATTTCCAACAGAGACCATCAGAACAGGATTTATTCTCCCAATCAAACGTTGCCCATGTTCCAATCCCAGTTACACCTGTATCAGTCCACAGCAACTGTACTCATTTCAGGAACACAGACATTGTGATGGTGCAACTGTGTTTGGCCCGAGACATGCAGGAGCAGTTCCCATATACGTGGGGTTATCACCAACATTCCCTGGAGCAGGAGACATGTGGCCTCTCTGGGAAAAGACATCATGGGAAAAATGTTTGACCTGCTCTAGACATTACGCAAGCCTCTCGGGCATAGATCACTGCTCTGGATTTCAAGGGTTAGGTCTGGCTTTTAAAAGAAATGGTCTCATTTATGTGACACACAGCTCAAAAATGCCCAATTCACTGTCTTAGGGTTCATCCCTAGAAAGGGACAATTTCAATAGAGCTCTGTCCATATAATTATTCTACTATATTCACACCTCTAAATTCACTTCCTTTTCAAAATAAGTACTTTTATTTCACTATAACAAAACCAAATAATTAACAAAATAGTCAGTAGAATGGGACACACAGAAAGGCCTACACAGTTTCAACCACAGAAAGAGAACCTGGCAGAGTTCATGCCCTGGTGGACACCCCTCCTTTGCCTATCACCCCAGCATTTGCATCTACCTAGAGACAAACAGTAAAAGAAAAAAGGCAGAGCAAATCATTCACCTTAGCCTTGCCACACACCTCAGGTTAACACATTGTTAACCTGAACAATCTCCCTCTCAGTGCAACCCAGAGCATCTGAAGACCTCTGGCTCAGTAGCTGCAATCACAGATCAAGACTGGAGCAGTTTCAAAGGTCACATCTATTTCCTGGGAATTGACCACGTGCTTTTCCACTACAGTTGGCGTGAGCCCACAGGAACACCAACGGGTTTGGAGAACAGCAACTATGGCAGGAATCCAGACAGATCTGGCAATTCTTCTCACTCCGAAACTGTCCTGCCTACCATAATTCATGGTTTCCAGCAATATCTCAGCATCCTGAAAGCTCCCCCACATACTTTCCAAACTTGGCAGCTCTACAGGGCTGAGAGCATGCCAAACCACTGCAGCTGATGCCTTTGTCAGCACTGAGTATCATCACTCAATATTGCTAATAAAGTCTCATTCTCAAGAAGCCCCACAAAGTGTAACAGCATAAACAAGAGAGCAGAACCCACAATGTCCACACAGCTTCATGCAGCCAAACTCCACAGATACAAGATCACGTTCAGGTTGTAAAGTCTGGCAGGTCACTTCAAAAAGCAAAATAACAATCAATCTCTGTCTTCAATTCAACTCCAATGAGGCTTTAGAGCCACTCCATAAAACTCTTGTGGCTTCACCCCCAAGGACTTGTCAATCAGAGCAAAATTTTGTGACTGCCGAACTACAAGATCAAAAGCAGCAGCCCAAACTCAGTGCAGTGTGACAGTCAGTGAGGAGGGGAGCAGGCAAACAGAGCACAGAGTCAGGGTGCAGCTATTACTCACTCAGTGGGTGCCAAATCCTCATCAACATATTAATGAGTGAAAAAAGACCCCATCAAAGTCTAGCAGGATTTGCTCTGGCTGTCCCATCAGTTTAATAGCTAAACATTATCCCTTAAGCATTACCACAGCAGCTTTCATGCAACCCTAATTCCCCACCACACTTCACCGGAGGGTCAGAACCCCTATTTTCACATTTGGTTTAAAAGCAGTGGCCTGTATAAGTACCACCCACAAATTGCTGAGCACTGTGCATGTGCAAGCCCTCACCTCCAACAAAGCTTGGATACACCATAAAGCAAGAGTATCACATGCAGAAATATATTAATACACTGCATACAGCAGACAGATGTAATATTCTTCAGCCTCAGAGCAGTTCAATTGCACACAACTTAACTGACAGCTACCCAGCTGAATTTCTTTACTGAAAATTACGTGCCAGTATAATAGATCATGTCATTGTAGGTATGGACAGAAAGACTCTGTAAGGCAATGTCTTAAAACTGAACAGACTAAACCTGGCACTGAAAGATGGTCCCAAGGTGACTTGATAAATACAAAAACCTCCTTTCTGAATGACTGAATTATTTCTGACACAGCAAGCACAAGACCAAACACAGCAGCAGAATAGTTCAACTGATTTAAAGTTTGCACACCACACTAAGATCAAAACATTTATGGGTAAGCAAACAAAGGATAATCCGCACCATTCTTAACAGTTTTTCTACACATCACATGCATGTCACAAATAACATGGAACTCAATATAATGATCTCCTAATTTTCTACTAATCATGTGAAACCAGAAAATTCCATCTTAGTAGAATGTTTCTCTTTGATGAATGAGAATAAGTAACAAAGAACCCCATTTCCAGTTATAACCATTGTTTCATAGCTATGGAGCAAAAAAGACATCCCAGTACACTGTTCTGAGAATAGAATAAAATCCTGATGTCCATAGCCCAGCTGTTATAAACCTCATCAAAACAGACTGAGATATTTTTACCCTCCCGTTACAAAAATTTAAATAGCTCTGCCAAAACCATGAAAATACACACCCCTGCTAAATTATCCCAAGGGTCCCACTCCTACCAAACCATACCTGCAGTAAGATAGGGCAGCTGAGA
Organism: Pitta sordida; assembly: GCA_013390025.1. Lineage (NCBI taxonomy): Eukaryota > Metazoa > Chordata > Aves > Passeriformes > Pittidae > Pitta > Pitta sordida. The sequence goes on from WEKX01024441.1 coordinate 299,076, forward strand.
AACCCATTGCAAGATTTCCCTTTGTTGCCCTCATCCTGCAAATCAACCTGCACAAAGGATTTCCTTTTCCACACACCACAGGACACCTCTGGCCATGGTTGCACATCAGCAAAATGCCCCTATATGCTCCTACAGCTGTTTCCAAGGTAACCAGCACGGAGCCATATACAAGGGAAGGAAGCAAACAGCAGCAATGCAATCCTGCAGCATTGTCACTTTTTGGAGTAGGTCTGAGGTGCCCTTTTCCCCTTCCCCTCCTGGGCAGTTGCCCCATGATGCACAAAAGGGGTGAGGATTCACACGCTTCACACTTTATAATTCCATTACATTAGTCTTTCTAAAGGTTTGGGCTTTTTTATAAGGCATCATGTTGGAGTTTTAAAAGGTGAAAGTCAAATTTTCTGATTTCACTCAAGAAAAACCATCTGGGGGAGGAAGGGGAATTATATCAACAACCTAAATTTACACTCAAACTCTTTGTTCCCTCCTAGCAGAAGCAGAAAAACGTCTCTGCGAATGGTGTCTGCCCACTCCTATGACCTGTCTCTACAAGTCCTGGGCATCCAGGTAAGACTCACTTCAGTCCATTTGGATGAAAGCATGGCCACGGCTCAGTCTGCAGATACAGTTTATCCTTTCTAGACATAAAGTTTCCACATCTAGTCAGATATGCCAAAATCCCAGATGCTTTCCCACCTGCCCACATACATTCTTGTTCCCAAAGAGGAAATTAGTCTTTGCTTCTTTTGCTACTGAAAACCTTGGAGCAGCTAGAATGCAATCCAAATCCTGCAGTCCTCGCATAGAGAACAGTAGCAAGAGGGGAGCGGAAATCCGGACGGGAAAGGGTCTGGCAAGGCCAACCAGTGCTCATCACTGCTCCAAAACAGGATCAGCTACCAGGGAGGTAAATCAGCACAAGATTTGGCCCCACAGCTCTGCACACATAGCAACAGACAAAAATCGAGAAGGCATATGCTCTAACTTCCACTTCTAGGTCTGAGACAACACCACAGCAAGGCAGGGAGGAGCTGATCAATCCTTTGGCTTGAAAGTAAAAATGCTGCTATCAATACAGGCTATAGGGAATACATAGTCCACCAAGAATTTCCAAGTCATTAACATCAATTCTTTCCTTCCTGTATTAAACAGAATAAGGAGTAGCACATCCCATGTACAAGTCTCTTGTGATGGGGAACAACAATACATTATAAAACTAAGTATTTCTGCTCACTGGTCAGAAGTCATTCTCATCTTGCATGACACAGAAATTTTAAGGCAAAACATGCATGAAGACTTGCTGTGGGTGGTGTTTTGAAATGGCAATTGTACTCCAGCACAGTTCATGTATATCTTGCATTTCCCTATGTGATTTACCGTGGCTGACCTTTTGAATACCGACTGTGATTAATGAAGCTTCCAATCCAGCTCTGAATGGCTGCAAATTGCAAGAGATGCTCATCACATTAATATTCAGTAACCAAAATATACCACTCTTCTAATCACAACTGTGCTCCTGCTGAACACCAGGACACTTCCTTTGGAGGCTCAAGTACTGTCATCTCCAGAGGAAGTGAACATACTGATGGCTCAGACTAGATATGCCTGGGGCAGAAGGTCCCCATCTTAGATATAAAAACACCCAAACTTCCCACATCTGATTAGGCATGGAGATGCCAACAAGGCCGACATAAGTTGCTTGGAATAAAGAACACCAGGAGTCAGTATTTCTCCATAGACTGGTTAGAGATTGGTTTGCAGAATCAAAACCTGAAGAGAACCCTGCAGAGATTTCTTGCAGTGTTTTTACAGAATGGTTTGGGTTGGAAAGGATCTTAAAGGTCACCCAGTTCCAATCCCCCTGCCATGAGCAGGGACATGTCATGATGCAAAACCTTCTCCAGCATCCAGTTAAACTCTGTACTATACCTGTTACCACTGCAGTGCTACAAAAACATTACCAAGTACTTCCTCTGCTGGCCCTGCAGAGTTATATGATGTAACACAACCATCAAACCAGTCACCCTGGGGAAAAGGGAGACAAGTTCCCTGCAAACCAGGGAAGCAAGCAGATACCTTCTCCTCTACATAACACATCAGCTCAAGCCTGCAAGATTTATCCCTTCATATAAACCACTCTGTGATTAAACAGTAAATTCCTAAGACCAAGTACTCTTTGAGCCACCCATGGAAATAAACACTATGTACTCGAAGGTATGCACACCAGTCACAGGCTCACTGCAGTGCTGGGACTGAAGTCAGAGGGAGGGGAGATGAGGAGGAAAGGCATTACATGCACCCCAGAGACAAGAGCCAGTACATACACACATGAGAAAGCAGCCTGACAAACATGCTAACCCACTACAGCTGTGCATCTAGAGGCCACTGCTGGAAAGGCTTTCTAAGACCCCCAAAAAGCCATCCCTGGTCCAACAGTGCAAGACACATCCCTGTCAGCTGCAGCAGGGCAGTGTTACAAAGCACTGCACCACAGCAGGGCTGAACTCATGCCAACAGGTCTCAGTGCATAGAGTAGGGGATGGATTTACTCTTCTAGAGGATGTGATTTTTAACAGCTCTATCTCAAGCAGCTGAAGGCTCCAAGTGGAAGCCATGGTCCTAGAGCACTCAAGCATCAGAAACAGATACATTCTCCCAAAGCAGCGAAAGTCGGGAAGCAGCATCAGAAAGACACAGCAGCTTAATGAATCTGCCCTGATGCCTTACAGGGCATCTAGCAGCACAATTTGTCTCTCTGATTATTAACTGGCAGGGTCAAAATTGCCTGACTTGCGCATTACTCACACCAAACGCTACAACAGTGCCACTTCAGATATTGGGTAGGTCTTCATACCAGTGCAGAGTCTAGAGAGGCAGTCAGCAGAAGGGATGTAAAAGAAAAACCTGCCATCAGTTACTTGCACTAAAGTAGCTGAGGTTTGTGAAGCACGCATTCCTTCTTATTCCTGCCCATCAGATCAGCTCCTCCACTTGAGTCCACTGAGAGCGTAGGAGAAGTGCATTTCACTTGAGACATAAACTTTCCCCACCGCTCTCATCCTTGTTCATTTACAAACGCAGGAGCCGAAGTGCAACAATTGAACCTCCCTTGTGCTGTGCCACCTTGTGGCTGTCTTCTGACGGCTTTTAGGAGCCGCAGGTCCAGCATTTATTTAACATCACACTCTTGAGCATGTAAACAAAATAATTCACAGTGACTGTGAGCAGCAGTAAGCAGCACAATAGGAATTAGATTACCGTGGCATATCCTCCGTGCAATTCGCAAACCCTTTAATCCCCAGGTGGAGCAGGGCATTGAGAAAAACTAGCAGGAGAAAACAACATCACCAGTAGCTTTAGAAAGTTGGGGCTCAGATGCTGCAAGCCCCTCTAAATAGCCAAAAAGACCACGCAGCCATCTCTCGCTCAGGTTTGCCCCCATGACTCGAAGAAGCAAACCCTAAAACAGAGACCAAACAAGCGCGGGGATGGAAAGGCAGATGCGCTGCGGTAAAGTTTACCGGCACGAAGAGCACCAGCTCTCCACCAACCCCTTCATCCACGGAGCTCCATGCCAGCAGAGGACTGTCCCCCTCCGAGGGACAGACACACCACCACCCTCCCTCCTCAGAGTAAGGGAAAAGGGAAGGTGGAGGGTAAACCCGAGCACCACCAGCTTTCCTTTTCCCCCGCCGCGCTCACCGTCCTCTTGCATCCGCTGCAGGCACAGGGCGAGGCTCTTCCTCCAGCCGGGCATCGCGGCAGGGGCAGCACTGCCGCCCCCCGGGGCGGCGGCGGTTCGAGGGGCCCGGGGGGGCCGGCG
>WEKX01024441.1:302970-348895 GCA_013390025.1 Pitta sordida
CCCGCCCCCGTCTGCGCACAGCCCCGGGCCGCCCGCCGCGCAGGTGCGCTCCCCCCGCCGGGGGCGGGCAGCGGCAAACTCGGGGGAGGGGGGCATAGGAAAATATTATGTGTGTGTGTGTATGTATATAGCATATATTTTATGGTTTTTCCCTGGTGGGGTTTGCGAAAGCAGGAGGGGTCTGCCTGCGAACACGGACCGGGCTCCGACCCGCACCGATGGTCCTGCGCATTCCAAATCGCCGGGTGACGTTAGAGAAATACATGTCCAGGAAAGGTTTGGAGAGCGCGCTGTTCCCATTCCACATTCCCTTTACAGCTGTAGCCTTCACCGAGCGGCAGCTGCCTGGCAGCCCCACACAGGTGTGTGTAAACATCCACGCGTGTGTTTATTATGGAGTTGGGTTCTCTGGTAAATAAAGTTGCACAACAGCCAGGCTGATCTCTTTCATCTTTTTCACCACCACTTGCAAGCAGCTGAAGTGTGTGGAGGGGAACTTAGAAACAACTTCATCGTTTCTTAATATTCCAGAGAGTTCGGTGCTTTTACACAGACAGAAAGGAGATGTTTATTGCATATGCCAGGGCGATCTTGTTTTTAATTTCCTGGGGGCAACATATCTCTGCAATGACTAGCAGCTCTTTTTGTTCTTCATGAGGTCTTTTATTAGCTGGTGGGTAGGTCTCACTCTGTATCTCTGCCTCCCTTTGTGTAATAGATGATAGGTGCCACATCTGCTATAATCTGAAGTATTAAGGACCAAGCTCTCCTTAGGGTAGCATGAGCTAATTCTAGTTTTGGAAGGCTGGTGTCTGAAACCACCCAGACGGGTCAGGGTGGCTATAATAGCAAAACAATACACCTATCTGGATGCATCCATATGGACTTCAGCTTAATTTTCAGTCCAGATTTTCTGTCCCTACGTACATGAAAACCAGTTGTTGTAGGACAGCTGAGCACCCTGCTCAGGGACAGCAGCTGCCCCCCATGTGCTCTGCCCCCAGCTCACACCTGAGAAGCATTTGCCATTTCAGGTGCTGCCAGTCAGGCTTACAGGGCAGCCAGGTGTGGCATGGGAATATGCCCATATTCCAGGACCCTGGAAACCTCTTCAATGGTGAAAACTGAAGTGTCTCAACCCAAAGGTACTGGGGAAAGAATCTGCTTGGAAACAACCTCCTGCAGCTCCAAGCACACCGGGGAAAAAAAAAAACAGTTTCTGCAGAAAAGGGTGAAGGCAGAAACTTATGAAAGTCCATGATTTTGGAGGAGTCTGAGTGATGAGGATCCTGACTGACGTACTTAAAGACCTACAGTTTATTTAGCTTTTCATTATAATTATCCCCCCTTCACAAGTTCTTGAAGACCAATGTGGGAGCCGGGCTGGAGAGGATCTGTTTTGAAGTTAGTATCGTAGCGTGCTCTCCCAGTGAGTTAAGCTGGGATAATCATAAACCCATGAAAACAGCTTTCTTCATTTAAGCATAAGAGTTTGCAACACTGCAGAGGACAGACGGCAGCATGCAATGCCCAAGAACCACATAAGATGTACCCAGCACAGAGCAGCACTGTACAGGCTGATTTACTTCCATGTCTTTATCCAGAGTGTTACCCATCAGTTAAAGGACTGTGATTAGAGTGATGGCACCTGAAGGCTTATTCCAGCCAGCTGGAGCAATCACTTCTAAGAGAGATTTCCTGAGGACTATCAGCAGCAGGAGCACAGCTAGAGCTCAGTCCTGCCTACCCTCCAGTAGCAGCACAGAAAAATTCACAGACACAAAAAGAAATGTTTGCCCACATTTACCTGGAAACATAAGAAGGGATTGACTCCCTACCCAGCTCCAACCTCTTACAGAGCTCCTTTCCTTCCAGCACATTTGCACAGTTTATTCCTCAGGAAAAAACACAGCCCTCTGTAATTTCATTGCAGATGTACCCAGTAGTTTTAGGACTCTGAGTAAATCACAACTCCACAGCTGGATCGGATCAGGGCACATCATACTAACTTGTAGGAAGTTTGTGATATGCACCAAATATTCTAACTGACAGCAAAACCCAGAAGCTCTTTTGAGAAGGACTAATTTGAAGCCAGGATGCATCCTGAAGGCAGGAGATGATGCTTCTTCAATAGTTAAAATCCAGCGCACGGAGACAAGCACTGTTGAGTTATATGACTAACTCAACCACCCACACAGGCAAATCACCTGCCCTTTCTGTGCCTTAATTTCCTCAGCTGTATTTTATAATTACTTGATGGTATCCAGATTCTGGGCATTAGAAGAGGATTCCCAGAAAAATGATGGTTATTGATCTAATGTTATTTTCAGGAAAAGTTATGAGAGTCTGAAGAAAACATGACATTAGAAGGGGCTTTTGAAAGTAAGGTCAAATTGACACTTTTTGTACCTAAAAGCTCATCTGCTTTTGCCATTTACATTGGATGATCTCTCAAAAGACTTTTTCCTTAAGTCTTTTTAGGCTGTCATGGCTACAACAGTACTACTTTTTAAAGGACACTGGTGCCGCAGAAATAATTAAATATGAAAATAGCAAGCACATTACTAGCTGAAAAAGCAGCTCAGAGCTCTTAAGAAATGAATTTGACACATCCATTATTGTAGAAAGAGCCAAAGCTAGTGTGGTGAGATTACTGAAGTGCTAACTTCAGTACTCACATGGGAAACTGTGTTAGAGAAAACAAAACATGGCTAAAAATACCGGTGGGAATTTCATAAGCAGAATCAATGTGAGGCAGATGCTATGGTGCATCTTTGGAGGAAAGTCACGGAGGGATATTTCAATCAGCAGGAAGTCTATAGAAACCCTGAAAAGTGAATACCCATGTCCCTGAGCAATGTCTAATCTATCTGTATAACTGAAATACCCAGCTGCAGAATTTTAGGTACCACTGTGACATGCTGCCACACCTTTAGAAGGTACTGCTGTCCTCCCACTCAGATGCATCATCCTGCAGAAATGGTTGTCAAACCAAATTTGTGAGGCAGAGATTCCCCTTTGGCCACGTGCCCTGGGACAAGATGACCAATTTTGATCAGCTGAGGATTTAACTGTGCCCTGTGCATTGGCTGTTTCAGCAGCCAGTGGACCTTGCCCCACCGAGGAACACAGAGTGCAGCAAGACTGCAGCCCCAGCTCTTTGTAAGTTTGGCAAAAGGAAAGGTCTATGCCATGCAGTGCCTGCAGCATAAATGGGCAGCATATCTGAGGAAAAAAACCCCAAGTTTTCCTTGCATGTGTATAGGGCTGGAGGGGTGATGGTAGTTCTTGAGTTGCAGGTTTGCTCTTAATGGTTTGCAGAGAACGTGGTCTCTACAGTGCTATAGCTCTCAAGCTCTGCACCCCACCCCACAGCAGCTTTCTATGGCAGGTGAGAGGGGAGAGTTGGGTCCATTGTGCTTTAAGACAAAAGCACCACATTTTCCAATCTCAGGAGCTGGTTACCAAGCAAGGGTTCAGGGCTGTCCCCAGGCATGAAAACCAGGATTTGCAAACTGGATGGATCTCACACTCTCCTGGTCACTGCATATGCATCATGGTGAGCAGACTGATACCACATGTGTGGTGACAGGAGGCTCCCAAGTACAAATCACATTTTCCTGCAATGGTTAAGGGAGATTGTCCAGACTTTTTAGCTTTCTATTGTCCTGGATCTGTACACCTCCAGATATCTCCAGCCAGCTCCCCTGTCGTGTTCTCTCACCTTGAAGGTCCCTCACTTCATCATCTCACAATGAGAATAAGCTGACGCCCTGCAACAAGGAAAGTTAGTGAAATGAGTCAATCTTCACTTTCAGCCCCAAAACAAGGGATTTAAGAATTTCCCTCTTGCCATTTCTGAGGATCTGGCACTTGAGAGACCCTTAGGAGTAGTGTTCTGTCTGCCCACCGTTCCCAGCAGCTTGAGTGAACATATACCAGTAGTGAAGTGGGACTCCCAAAGCCACATCGTTTGAACAGTGATCTGGAGGCATCATTAAACCCTCTACAGAAACAGAGAGGACAGTGAGTTCCTTCCCCCACCATGCTGACCCAGTGCTACTGCCAGGCAGCATTCAATAGTTAAGATCAAGCTAGAAATTACTTTGACCTGTATAATCCTACACAAAAGAAATCTACTTAGGTAGCTAGAATAATCTTTTCCTTTCTCACTTCCCCACCTACACTTAAGTAAAATACAAATTTTCTTTCTCTTCCAAGGCTGGACTACTTTGCTGAGTGTTGAAGCACTGCACCGTGTATCCTTACGGCTGTCCATGAGGCAGGCAGGGCACTATGGGAAACCTATTTTCATTCCTCCATGAGATGTAAATATGTAACACATGGGTGCTTTAAGGAAGAACCAGTCTCTACTTTAACATCACAGGCACATGGAATAGGACTGGGGATACAAGACATCAATCTCTGTCACAACACAGTGTCAGGATGGGTTTGTTTCACTGCCTGCTACACGCTCGCTTGTATGCAGCTGTGTGTCACATAACCCACAAACAGCAGTGAACAGCATTGAGATCATGGAATTTAAAAATAATCCTGTCATGCTAGAGGGTTAAAGGCAGTTTTAAAATGGATTATCTTCACTTTGCTATCACCACCGGAGGTTGATTAATAGCAACTTTACTTACTAATCCAACTTGGTTCTCTTTATGCCTTAAATTCAGGCAGTGCCAACAGTTTACTTGTTTTGTTGCCTGCTTCTTGTCAGGCACTTCAGGGCACACATTCATACTGTGGACTTCTACAGAAGTGATCATGTCCAACTAGATTCTAAAGGCTGGAAACAATCTGTCGTTCTGCCTCTTCTGGGTGATACTCATCTCTCTGAACCACTAAATACCTTTTAGACAGACAGAGAATGTCCTTGGATTTCACTGCCACAAGTGAAAACCCAATTTATGAGCACCACGAGGATATGGTCACCACTGTGCTCTGTTTCTGCTAGAAGGGCACTCAAGTGTCCCTTGTTTCTGTCCCAAAGACACACTTGGAGTCACCTCCAGGGCTGATTCCTCACCTCCTTCCTTTGAAATTACATCATAACCACAAAGGGGCTCAGATCAGTCTCCCACCTCCTTCCAAATCATGTTTGTTCTGGAAGAGCCCTGCAAAGAAAGTGTGCACTGAGCTCTGAGTGCTGCCTGCAGCCAGCATCTGGCTATGAGGTGTCTCCACTTGGTTCTCATCCTCCTGCAACACCACTGTTACGAGGTGTCTTCTCCTGGATGTCTTTGCTGACATGACTGCTGGGCTGACGCTTGTGCTGAAGCTTTGGCTTTGCTTCCTTTGAGGTTTCTTAACTTATAGGTACTATTTAGAGCAAATCACAAAACCCAGTCACCTTTTCTGTGAACAACACAACGCTGGCTGTCCACCTTGAGTTCCCAATCTCATCACTTACTGCCAATGCCCCACAGCAGAGATTCTCCCCATTTACCAGTGACCCAGCAACTCTCAAGATGGTGCTGAGAGGACTACACAGTGTAGCAAGACAGAGCCAGGGAAGGTTTGCATCTTCCTCCCTGCTTGCCCCAAAACATCAGTGTTCAAGCAAGACTCAGAGGTCTGTGCCTCTTCCCCTGCTAACAGCAGGGCTTAGGGCTCTGTAGTGCCCAGAGGAACATTGCAGCTGCTGCCTATTGATTTCCAGGCTACTGAGGCATGTGTCAGAAATTCAATACACCAAGGTGACCATGCATGTTACATGTCATTGTGTATACCCTCCACATCCAAGCAGACAGCAGAGCCTGAGGCACTAGCAGCTGATGTGGCTGCACAATACTGTTAATATTTGCCTGTATGTAACCCTGCAATATAAGAGTCAGTGCTTTTGGTCCCTTCCTGTGTTTAAGCCTCCTCAGCCTGGCCAGCAGACAGCTTTGTCTGGGTTACTGTGTGATCTAGACTGTTATTTAGGAAGAGAGGGGAATTGAACAAGACTAAACACAGTCACAGCAATACAAGAGCCACTTTTCTAGCTCGTGGTTGAAATGTTCTTTCCCTTTCAAAACTGCTTTCAGGACTCTCTCCTTTATCATCGATTAGTGTGTCCCCTGCACACACCACCAGCTTTCCCCTTAGGTACTCACACTGCATCACTAATTAAACATCACCGTTAGCACCATGTCCAAGTGATGCATAGAGCCACATAAGCCTCTCAAGAAAGAACAGTGTTTATCACCATTTACCCATAGCTGAGATCCCCAAAGAATCCGAGTGCGACATAGAGGTTTTCATTCCAGGTATTCACTTAGCAGCAAGATTTGCCTCTGGCTATGGAAGGTTTCATCTCTACTCCTCATTGCAGAGGTGCCTCAGGGAAGTTTTGGAAATCACTCAAGTGAAACAGCCATCAGGTAAAGTATAGTTGGCTCTGCACCATCCAGACCTCAGTCTGGGAAAGCTTCTCATTAGGATATTCTCTACAATTTGCTTTGATTCTCTGATTAACAAACTTTTCTTTATGGGGAATCTCAAAGGATCTCTAAGCTGTCCCTGCATTCCCAAAATGGATCTTTCTTGGTTACCAGGTGTGTAAGTAAAAAAGCTTGCTCACCGGGGATCTGTCATTTCTCCCAGAAATAGCTCAGTGCCTTTGAACAACCATAAAATAAATATGCCTTGGAAGTACTTCTGTGCCTTCTCTTAACATGACAGCAGTATCTGCAATTCCCAGAACTCCATTCACAGCTACACTGGAAGGGAAGGGAGGACAAAACTAGTCAGACTCAGGGGAGCAGTTGGCAGATTTATCAGTATTGGTCCTGGTGATCCTATTGTATCCAGACCCCATGAACTAGAAGCTGTGCTGAGCGAGTTTGTGAATGAGTTTCTGTTGTGCATCACTGTCAGATAGCTCAGGACATGAAGACAGGCTTGAACCCAGTTTTCATTCATGCCACAGTCTTGGGCTCCCTCCTGAGCTTCCCTTAAGCCAGAGCCAGCATTAGGGACTCATCTGTTCCACAAAACCCCACTCAGAACTACTACACACTGATAGCAAGCAGAGAAACATTATCCATCCATCTCTCAGTGAGGCACATCCCTGTTTATATCCCATGAAGACTAATTTCAATATTGCCATTTGAAAAAATTCTGTGATTTTCTTTTTCCTAGTTGATGAACAGAAGCAGTTCAAGAAATGAGTAGGGTGTAGAAAGCAACACTACAGCTCTGTCAACATATGTTTAATGTCATTACTATGACTGTCTTGCTTCCTTGTCCCTCACATCGTGACCCAGCTCCAGCTGTCAGTAACACATTAGTGACTGCAGTCTATGTCAGATCAGAGAATGAGGCAACACAGTTGCAAATCATTGATATTGACTTTGGTCTTAATGGAAACACTCTGTAATTCTGCCTGTACATTCAAAGGGAATGGAAAAAGAAAATAATTGCCATTTCAGTGTTCCAAACTCTCCCAAAACAGCTGTCAAGGAAACAAGCACTGTGAGCAAGAGTTAAAAAATATAAATCCTCCTTCACTTCCGTGTAGTGTGGGCTCCCTCCTTCAGTGTTTCATAAAACACTGGAATTCACATTTTGTACAGCTGCTTGGCTCTCATCAAGGCCTTAATAAAGAAATCATTGGACTTTTGCCTGATGTAGTTATTCATTTTGAAGTATTATTCCAGTTCTCCTTTGACTTGTCTATATTTGACTAATGGCAACAGTGCCACACACACTTCCAGGCTCTCTCTATGCAGAGAGACTCAATATTTCTTTTCTCAATTATTTCTAAAATAACATCTATAATCACTCTAAGCTTTCTTTTGTGATACATACAGCAACACTTCCATGCCTTCTGGGCTTCTATTTTAAGTAACCTTTGTACTGGGAGGCCTGTGTAGGGAGTAGCATTTGTATTAAAGGTTAGAGTCCTGTTTAAGAAAAGGGCAAGGATCACTCAAGAAAAGGAAATGTGGATTTCCTTAGGGTGTGTGTTTCGGTGTCTTTGCAATGCTAACAGCCCTTTTGGAGAACTCCTTCCCTATTTAATCTTTAGTCTTATCCCTCACAAAGCCGTTGTCATCTGGGAGATTGAAAGGGTGGCTGCTACGTTCATGCTACTTAACATGCAAGCACTTGTCCAACTTTTATTGCAGGGAGCTGACCAAAGCAGAAGCCAAAACCTGAGCCCCACTAACCCATGCAGAATCTGAACTAGCATCCAGAAATCCAGGGTCACCTCTTCTTCCAGTTCTGGGTTCTTATTTTCTCTTATTTCTCACTTAACGTTACATGTATGAAACCGGAGGAATGGGGAGAAGAAAACAATTTACTCCTCCAGTTCTGGAGAGACGGCAGGGAAATGCAGGGGAGACGCTCATTTGTGCGAGGTCACCTCTGCCAAGTGCTCTCGGTACGGCTGAGATGGGCATTGTGCAGCTGCAGTAACAGTCTCGTAGTGCCACCTACCGCCCTGAGGTCCCACTTACCAGCGCCAGTGGCACCTCCGGGACACCGCTGCAGAGCGGAGCTGGGAGCGAACCATCCGCAGGTATTTCTGTCCTCCTTTAGGTGCTGCTCTCTCTTCCCCGGGGGAGATCGTGCTAAAAGAGCCTTTCGAGCATCTCCTCAAACACACACGATGCTCAACCAGTGTGTCCAGAAAGACAACTTACCTCTTTACCTTCATGATTCTGAGTGAACTGACAGGATGATGGACAGTGAGAGAACACTTTATTGCAGATGAATCCAAACTAAAACGGACCAAGCCTTTGAGCTACAGTGGGGATGAAAGTCCCTTTGTTCTAAAACATCTAACAGCAGCTTTTCACTACTAGAGTATCAGTGAAGGATTATATATACAGGATAGTTTTGTTCTCTTAATAAATTAATCATAGGTGCCACTTAGCCATCTATGCAGGCAGATGGTAGATGACTGCTAGGTAACCAGTGCCCATATGGTAGAGAAACTCCATACACAATTATGCTGATTTAAATCTCTTTGGTGCACCAAGGTAAAAATTACTGTGTGCCAGAGATGTGTCCTGCCCATGCGTGCAGAGTTAATTGTTTCAATGCATCAGGAAATCCCACACAGAGCCATAATTTTCTCTATTATGCCAGCCCATCTTCTGCTCAGTGTTAAGCACTAGACCCTCCATAAACAGCAGGTGTGCAGAAGGGGTGGCTTCATGTTTGCATCCCAAAATTTAATTCAAATATCATTGATAGCCACAGAACAAATATACATACATATATATGTGTGCATGTAATTCTTTAAACAGACACATGCTTTGGCATTTCCAGCCTGAGAAGACAGATTAAAAACCTCAGGGTAGTGATTTCTGTAGTTCTAATGGAAAAAAACCCAAAGCATGCTGCCTTGTCCTGAACTGAAATCACACTCTATTCACACTATGTATAAGGACACTATTCAAATTATGTTTAAAAAGCATCAATAGCAATATAATGATACTGTGCAAGGACTAGTAAATAGAAATTATTCTCCTAAGCAATGTGATACAGGACCCAGATTTCTGCCACCGTGTCAGAAACCCCAGATTTGCTGCCATGAGCCTGCTGCTTTAAAATAATTCAGCTCAAACAGTGAGATATAAATAGAAGCATTTTAGAAGGAGTAGAAGTGATATAAATATGGCTTACATCATCATTGTGACACTAAATGAACAAAAATAACAGGGTTTAAACTCACACCCAGAAAGTAACCTCTTTGGAAATTTACAGCTACAACGAATGTCTGTCTCTATGTGACACAAACAATAGCCCAGTGTTTTCTTTAAAAGAAAAATAGAGCATAGAGTGGGTACATGAGCTTTATAGTTCCCAACTGTTATGCTCTGGTAGATGCCTTTTAACAGACACAACCTTACCACTGTAAAACTCTGTCTGTTAGGCCAGGTTCAGACTTCATAAGCAAAGCAGATGTACAGTCACGAACAACATCTGAACCAGCATTTTGGAAGGGGAACAGGTCTCATGCTAAAAATGTGCTTTCTAATGGGAAAACTACATTGTGGTTTGGTTTCTTTTAAATAAAAAATCACAAGTTTTAGGATGGATCCTGCAGCTTTAACAATATGAATGAGCAGGGAAAAGAGCACTGAACCCGACCCCTTCCCATGAGCATCCCCTAGACCAGTCTCCCACTTTGCTGTGGTATTCCCTGCTTGCCTTACCTCTGTCCTGCCTTCTCCGCAGACAAAAAACAAGGCACTTCCTCCAGCCCGGCATCCCAGACCTGGAGACAAAGAAATACAAGTCTGTAGTGTCTTGAAGGAGTTTGCAGGTGTGCAACTGGAATACAAAACCCAGCTTCTTTATTGGGCTACACCTTGACAGGGAGGCAAGTCCATCTGTGCTCACAAAGGCAGGAAAACCCTGTTTCATGCAAAAGCCTGATTGTGGAGCATCCAGGCTGCATTTTGCTGCAGGGATGGAGCAACTTCACATGTCCACAGCGGAAGAAACAGATGGTGAAGGGAGGGTGGACAGATGAATGGGTATATCTCAAGGAGCCGAGCAATTCCTTAAAGGGCATGGTTTGTTTTTTATGCCAGCCACACAGAAACCCTGGACAGCACAGTGCAGTGCAATACCTTAGAGTTCCTGTGCAGGGGATGAAAATACCCACAGCTGCCCCTCAATGTCATTGATAAAACAATTTTTTTGGAACTTGCTGGCTTCTTACATCTCCAGTTTAGAAAATATATGTGTTAATATCTCTTAGTCCAGGCAAATAATGAAAAACCTACTCATCTTTTGAACTGATGATCAGTTATTTTCCTTCTGCCCATCAGACTTAAGAACTCACATGTGTTTCCTAAAGGAGGAAGGGTCACTATGATCATTTTCACCAAAGCTTGCTAAAGTGCATACTAGAGAAAAAAATCATGGGTGCAAATAACAGTTTTCCTTGCTAACTCCAGTAACTGTGCCCCTCCTACAGATTCTGTTGTACAATGACATTAAGCCTATTTCTGATTGAATTTGGATGCTCTTAGAAATCCCTACTGTCTAGCTGTATCTGAAAGGAATTACAATTTCTACATGAGTAGCACAGAACAGCACTCCCTCTCTCATAACACATACAGAAAGAGACGAGAGCACAATATTGTTGACACAAGACATGATTTAAAGTGCATTATAAAACTGCATATGAAATACAGATTCCCATAGAACAGGACAAGGCTACTTTAAATCTCAGTTCAATGCAGCATTAAGTCACCATCAGATTTGTCTTCTGTGCCTGTTTGTGAGTTTTCAAGCAAAAATAAGTTAGCACAGAAGCAGCCTGGCCTTGCAACTTGCGACCCGAGAGGCAAAAGAACAGAGTCACACGTATGCCCGTTAAACACTTACTATGTACCACTTCTGGTTTTGACTTGCTGCATAGGATCATACAAAAGAACTCAAACATTTTTCAGAGTATTACCATTTTTCTCCTAGTCTCTAAACCTGTCAAATACTTACCCAAATTATTGTATCTTTTAGTCTTCCTGAAAAAAAAAAAATCAGTATCAATAGTGTCCATCCAGAATTTTTATTAAAGGGCTTCTGGGTTTGGGTTTTTTTGGGTTTGTTTTTTCACTTCTTTGTTGTGCTGCAACAATTACACATTTATGAGAATACAAAATGCAAAAATACCTGAAGAGTAGGGTATGCTTTAGGTGCCATTAGGAAAGTATAGAGAAGTAAGCAGAAAAAGATATGCTGGGACTTTATTTTGAGTTGAGATGTAATCTTTGCTATGAAGGAAAGAAACATTTCTGGATCTCTGCTGTTAAAAGAATTAGTTTTTATATGGCTTTGGTTGTGCCATGGTCATTTTTGGTCTCACACTCACTAAGACAGACAAATTCCACAAAGTAATATCACAAGAACCTGCAAACTGTGGAAAGGGGGAAAAAATATTACCCTGTTTTAAAAAAGAATTTTGTTGACGTAACACAAATTCTTTCATATGATTACTTCTGAGACAAAGAGCCTGAAAAAAATTTAAGAGAAAAGGAGAAGGAATTTTTCCATCCTTCAGAGAAACATGGATGAGTTTTATAAGTCTTATGTCGAGTAGTTGAGAAAGTGTGTGAGGACACAGTGCTCTACCACTGAGGCTTATCTCACAAAATGTCCAGCTGTTATTTGCCCAGTTTTATTTCATCTTAAAGCCAAGATGTAGAAAGTAAGATAAAACATCAAGGCCTTAGTGTAGGATGAAACTGTAGTGTACATGATAAGAGAATTGGTCTCAGAAGAGCAAATCCTCCAAACTTCAATATAATTCAGTCTGGGGTTCCTCTGGGTCTAGTTTTTGTAGTGGGGGGGGTGTAAGAGAAGTCCACACCGAAGCTTTGCAACTGGTTAATTTCAAGTTAGTGCAGCATCTCTCCCCAGTTTTACAAGACACTGGAATGCCACTGTTTCATACAAAATCCCCTTAGAACAATCCACTGCAATCTCCCATCTTCCTCAAAAATGATAAACAAGCTTTTTGTGTTGATGCAGCTTTGTGGAAATAAACACGATTAAGCCTCGTGTTGAAATGAGCAGCATACTAATTGGAAGTGCTGGATCAATTCTTCCCCAGGAATTCAGGGCTATCAGCAGTCTGAGATCAGACATGGCAGTTTTTACAGCTTTCACATATTTCTGATAAGAAATGAGCACAGCAGAGCCACACTGAGTCAGATTCCTCCCCCTCCTCATCTCATTTCTTTACGTTAAGCTGATTCTGCTTCTCAACTTGCAAATGTTATAATTCCTGCCTCACTGGCATTTTCTCGATGCCTGTGGGCTAGATTAGGGAAAGCGCACAGAATAGCCTTCCACGGGTTAGAGCCGACATCGAGCCGCTCTGAGGGAACAATACGTGTGAAAGCTTGTCAGGTCTTAGGCTGTAAAGACAAAACTAGTGAACCGACACACAGAAAGCCATCGGTGCCGAGCCCCAGCCCGGGAGCGCGCAGGGAACCCCGCGGCACCGGCAGGAGCCGCGCTCGGCTCCGCTCCGCTGCCCCGTCACTGAACCGGGAGAGAACGGGAGCTCAGGGCTGTCATCGCACGGCTCCATCAGTTACATACGGCACCGGTAACTCTGATTCATTCCCCACCCAGGCATGCCCGGCCAGACCTCTGATAACCACTGAATAATCTACTGCTTCTTGCAGGTGCAGATCCTCACTTACTGCAACATGAACCAGCTTGCAATTCCTAAGGTTAATTCCTTTTCCTGCATCCTGTCTTGTAACTGCTCAGTAGCGCAGCTTTTCCTTACAGCCCCGGTCACGAATCTCACCTTCAACCGGAAAGGAACATTTTAAGAGAGATGTTGACACCAGGAACTCGCTCCTTCCTCACATATTCCTTGAGAATATCCAAGCAAAACCTGACACAGAGGGGGCTGCTGAGATGATACTGAGACATTTTTTACAACACCTGAAGCAGAAAGAGTGCTCTTCCAGCATGGCTAAGACAGGAAAATACAAAACAGAATGGAGAAAGGAGACAGCAAGTCAAAAAATAAACAGGTTTGTAGATGCGGAAATGAGAACAGGTTTCTAACATTACAAGATAGGATCTCTTCTGGAACACTTCACATTAGGAGAATTTCAAGATAAAAATACTTCTGAATTCCTGAAAGTGCTCAACACCTACAGCACTGGAAACTCTGGCAGATGTGTGAGTCCTGTCACTGTAATGCAGAACATGAGCAATGTGGAGATTGATGTACTTCCAGGGGTAAATGTTCCCTCACACAGATATTGCCTCCAAATAAAAGGTAGGAATTAATCAGAAAAAACTCTAGGCTATGTTTGGGCTGCTTTTTCTTCTCAGTGTTGTCAGTAGGTGAGGTTTGAACAGGAAAAAATACGCATTTTGTTGAAATGTGCTTTAATTAGATCAGCACAGATGTTTCCATTCCTTTGTCCTATTTTTCAGCAATGTTAGTTTCTCTTCTTCCATTGCAGATTAAAACATTAAACGTCATGGCTCTAATATGACCAGCACTTCTCTGTATCTGTTTTCTCCCACCGATTCCCCTTTTCCTTTTAAAAAGCCAAAAGCATGACAGCTTCACCCGGGCCACAAATTGCTCCTTATCAATTGCACTTCACACTCCCTAGAGCAGAGGTGCCTCTGTCAGCTTTGCAATTCTGTGTCCATACCTTCCTACATGTGGGCCTGACCCAGCTTGCCAAACACTAAAGCAGCACATTTCAAAAGTCAAAAGAAGTGTATCCGGTGCTTCTATCAGCTGTCACACTGCCAAGCAACATCCGAGCACCTCGTACTTTTCCACTTTAATAAAGACAAGTGAAAGGCACCTTCCTCTTGCAACCACAGATAATTAGGATCTTCACTTTGGATTAAAACCTATCAGGCAGTCCTTTTTCCACATAAGGATGATAAAGGATGCTATGTAAGTAAAATTGAACCTCGCCGCCCAAGAGCCACCTGTGCACATCTCTGAGGTTACAGAGCTGTGGGTGCATTTGTACTTGGCTGTTCTGGACCACATTTGCAAAGCTGTGACTGAACTCCCACCTCCCTCAGCTGGGTCCATACAGGCAGAAGGCCAAGGACAGCAGGACACATCCAGGACATGGCTGAAACAAGGCACGCAGAGGGCACTGGTGCTGAACTCAGCCTGGTGTTGAGGAATTCTCCAGCTCCAGGAAGCATTTCAGGTCTTATCTCTATGGCACTCACCCATGAACTAAGGCAGGAAAGACAGTTTTGGTTTTCGTTTGGAGTTTTTTGTTTTATTTTTTGTTTGGTTTGGGGTTTTTTCCTGACTATGTTGGAGATTATTTAGTATGGTTTGTTGGTTTGCTATTTGTTTGGTTTTTTCCTCTCTGTTGATGACACCAAGCCCCTCAAGCTTTTAATAGGGGGTTGAGTCAAACTTTGTATTACCTGTAGTTGCTCATTAGTAGCCGTAGCTGGACAGTTACAATTAAGCAATTACATTGTGAGCATCGTTTGCTCGGCTGATCTGTTGTTTTAAGGAAAAGAGAAGACCATCCCAAAAGGAATGGGCTGCCTGGACAAGAACCTCCAGAGCCAGCAGGACTGAGCAGGAACTGAGGGAAAGGTAATTCCAGCAGTGGGAGACTGTGACTCAGATGGAGTCTCAAATTAACGTGAGAAATGAGAGATATAACTACCAGATGGGGGATCGAGCACTAATTAATGGAAAAGTCATGAAATTTGTAACCGATGAATACTGATGCCTTTGTTTGTTAAAATGTATAGGTAGTGCAAAGTTTTTGATGGTCTGTGAATTAGCAATTAGCCTTTCGTGTGTTCCCACCCGGCTCCCCACTTTGCACAAACTAGAATCAAAAGTAGCAATGTGAGTTGTAATGACTCTGTGCTGGGGATGACATTGATACATAGCAGGTTTCAGCTCATGTACTTCTTCATTTGGCCCCAGTCCCAGCTCTGGACTGGCCTAAACCCCAATTTTGGTCCCAGCAGCCCAGTCCGGAGTGGTCCCGCTCCTGCCATGAGCTCTCCTTTCCTCACCCGGCTCGGGCACAGGGATGAGCCACAGGCTCCCCAGCCCTGACCTCCTGCCCTTCCCAACATGGCGGCGGGGACCGCCCGCACTCAGCAGCACTGTCGCGATAGCGCCGCGCTCCCGTCGCGCTTTCCGGCAGGGCCGCAGAGCGGGGCGGCGGCCCCGCCATGGACCGGAGGAAGAAGCCGCTGGACGTGGCCGCGTCCTCGGTAAGTGACGGGCCGGGGGGCACAAAACCTCCCCCTCCGCCTCTCCAGGCGCGCCTTGGAGTGCTGTGAGGGCGGCTTGGTGTGCTCAGCTGCGAGGCTTCTGCGGGCGGGGTGGGCCCGGCCGGTGCAGGCCCGGGGGTGCGGTGGTGCCGCCGTTGCGGGGAGATCAGTGACGGGACAGCAGTGATGGTGCTGCTGCTGCTGCTGCTGGTGCTGCTGGTGCTGCTGCTCTGTCCCCCTTGCAAAGCCCGGGGTCACGTCTCGGGGCTGTGAGCTGTTGAGGTTTGGCCCCCTCCCCTTCCCCGGTGTGCCGGGGCTGGGCTCTGACGTGAGGGTAACGAGGGCACCAGAGGGAAATGGGAGTTTGTTTCCCGGGGTTTGCTGAGGAGCAGGAGGCCCGTGTCGGGGCAGATTAACCTCACCAGCGGGGCTGGCGAGGCGCGGCCCCTCTCTGCTCCCCAGGACGCTCAGGAGAGGCGGTGCCGAAGCCCTGAGGTGAGCAGGAGTGTGAACAGGGAGTGTGAACAGGGAGTGTGAACAGGGAGTGTGAACAGGGAGTGTGAGCTGCGCGTCCTGCAGGTGGAACATCGAACTCTGAATTTTCACGTGGTCACTTCTAAGCAGTGGAGAAAAAAGGGTGATCATGCAACACTGCACATCGTTGGTCCAGGGACCTGAAAAGCAAATGCTTTAGTACTTGGGACAGATATCGACACCGAAGTCTTCCACTTTCCTCATGTAATGTACACCTGAAGTTTGTCTTCTGTAGGACTCGCAGGGAAAGCGGCACAATACCCTCTTCCAGACTAGTTCTGTCATTCCAGGATAATCCCTGATGATGATGGTATCTCCTAATAAAAGATGAGATGGGCCTTGGTCGTAGATGGCAGTGCAACTTAAATATTTATTTAAAAAAAAAAAGAGAGAGAGAAAAGAACATCTGAAACTATATAAACAGTACATAGAGCAGTGAAAAATCTAATGGTTAAAAGTGCCTTTTTCGTATGTAGTAGTGTTATTTCATTAGTGTTTCTATCTGGAATCATGTCTCTCTTATCCTCTTGTAGAAAAGAATCAAGAGTATCTTTGAGGGTTGTTTTAATGATAATTTGCCTCCTGTGTGTTTCATGTATTGTTTGCTGTAAACTTCAGTGGTCTCTCTGAGCAGATCATTGCTCTGAAGTTCCACGTAAAAAGGCAATCAAAGGCTCAGATAATTGTAAATGACAGCTTGTTTTACTGGAAATAGAGTTATTTATGTCCTTGTGACATGTCCTGGTTGTGTATTTGTTGTATTTGTAGCTGGTGGATCTCAAAGCCGAACTCTTCCGCAAGCAAGAGGAATTCAAGAAAGAAAAGCTATTGAAAGATGCTGGTGCCTTTGCAAAGCCCAGGACCTCCAATAAGGTAGAAATATTTTTCTGTTGCTGTTTTTATTGTTCTTTTTCCTTAAAGTAAGGAAATTAATATTCGAATATAAATAAATAGTATCCTCAGAGCTGTGTTGCTTGGCAAATGTAAAATCTGCATGAGAAGGATGTTTAAATTTCATTTCTGGGTAGGATTCTTGTGCACAGCAGAAAGCTTATTCTTGTGCTTACGCCCATCTAAATCACCACTTAATCTTCATTGCCCAGGGATCCACAGCTTTTGTAGGACCTCTTGAGTGGTTCTGAAGGATGGAGGATGAGAGACTTTTCCAGTCACTGAACTTCCATGATAAAAGCTCTGCTTCCTCTTTGTGGTGCCTAATATCATGTTTTTTTCTTTACTGAACTTTGGCTTTTGCTCATTCTGTATCTTTCTGGAAGCAGAATGTGCTGTTGCCGTCACATTTCAAACACGTGCAGCATTTACAGCTGTAAACAGGCCAACCAATTGTATTTTATGTCTAAAAATGGATGTAATAGAGAATAGAAACAATTTCTGGCTTTGATATTACATTCTTCATCAGTAAGTTTGTTTGGTTAGGTTTTCTTAACCTTCACATCTTTGCCAGAGTAGATTTTGTCTGATTTCAAAGTGCTTTTGGGGGTTCTTTAGCTTCTCAGTCTGTCCATAACTGACACCATCCTGCAGCCTGTGTTAATTTAGGATGTACCTGCTGTGTCCTACAGCACAGGGATGGTCTCAAGGCAAACATGTTTACGATCTTACTTACAAAAGTTTGCATTATGGAGTTGAAACATTTTTTTTAGTCACTACCATGTCAGTGTTTTCATTTGTTTGTTTTTTTTGTTGTTACAAAATTGTTCTCCACAGAAACCAAGCATCTGGACCAAACAAAATGCAGGAGTTGCAAATCGAGCCGTGAAGGATGTTGAGCAGAAAACAGAAGAGCAGGATATCTTAGACGTATCAAGGTAGCTTTGGAAGAAACGAATGCTTTGCAGAATGTGTCTTTCAGTGTTCAGAAAAACACAAAAAGCAATTCATGCACGTTTTGGGCCAGGAGTTTTCATCAGACCAACACTAAGACCAGCACCAATTTTCTGCTCTTTACCTGCAGGGTACAAAGTGCATCCCAGCGGTGTCATGTTGTAGGGGTACCTGTCCTTGTGTTATCACAGCTGTGTCAATGTGGCAGGTTGCTGATTTTTTAAAGGCATCTTTAGAATTACAAGCCAGGGCAGCAACACATTACAATTCTATAGCAGAGTGTTTCTTGGGCTTGCCAGAAAATGGCTCACTTTTCTGCAGGAATTATCTCGTCTTCTAAATGGGTTGGTTGTTCAAAAAGATACCTGTTGAAAATGCCATTTATAAACCATTTGCTCTTCTTCTGTAGGCAGTTCCTTGCTTTTTGAAATTGTCTTCTGCCATTCTAGAAATTAGCTAAAATATTTTCTCTTCAGTTTCTAAGATTAAGTGTAACTTTAGGTTGTCTCTTTTTACTATTTTCTATTTTTTTCGTTCTCTTTTTTTTTTTCCCTGTAAAACTTTCAGTATCTGATACCAGCAAATAACGGTTTAGCTTCTCTGATAGACCATAGTAGTTAGGTACAGGTAAAATTCTTGTACCATCATGTTTCTACCTGCTTGACAAATTACACTTAATTCTGTGACTTCACTAAAATTATTTTCAGTACAAACTCTGGAACTGGATAACTGTGTCTCTTCAGAAGTGCCACTGAAGGTTCAAAGGAAAACACAGGGATAAGTCAGCTTCTAATAAAAATCTCAAGCATTCCCAGTACTTTCCTATTCCATTTATCTAAGGCTAACCTGAACACTAGAACTATGTTTGGAATTGGTTGGATTACAATGTTAATGTTTCATTTTGTTTTTCAGGAAGAAGCTAGAAGAGAAAGCAAAGCTGTATGAGAAAATGACAAAAGGCGACTTTCCAGGTGAACAAAACTCTTCTAAAATTGGTATTTTGTGTGTGTGTGTGTGTATATATGTATGGCTCTTTTTTAAAGAAAACCCAAAAAGTTCACCCTAAAATCTCTGGTGATTGACAGCAGCCACACTATGAATTCACTGCTTGTCTTCTTACATGGGAAATTTTTGTGAAGGTGCTACACAAAGTGATTCACATAGGTTATTCTGCTTTGAAAGGGAGAAAAAATAGTACATTTAGGAGAGAAAACAGAATGATTCCTTTTTGAAGGACAGGCTGACCTAGCAAAGCCCTAGGGGCTTGTTTGACTCATTCATTAGGTGGGTGGACTGTATTCTGGTATTTCAATACAGTATCTTGGAAAAACAAAATTAATTTATTCTCCATCATGCAGTCTTTGGATTGCATTGCTGATGTTCTGCCCTGCATTCTAATTCTTGGACATTTATGAAGAGAAGAGGAGCAGGGAAGACTCTGCTTGGTCCATCTGTAAATGCCAGTCATGCAGCTAATAGGGTTAGAGAATGCTAATCTGTCCCTTTCTTCTCTCACACATTCAGTAATTACTAAAATAGAATACAAATCTCCTTGCAATGAGTCTGTTTTTATGAGTGTCCATATTTGTCCACATGACCCCACCACTTTTCTCTGCTTTTCTAAAACATTCCCCTGTGACTGATCAGCTGCTGCCAACATACCAAATGTTAAGCTTTGAAAAAGTATCAGAGCTGTTACATGACACACTCTTCACTTGTGAAATGGTTAATGAGCAGAAAATGTTTTGCTGCAAAGAATGCAGCCTTTTCTGTACTGTGCTTTTCTGCACAACACCCTAAAACTTGAGGTCAGAAATAGGTGTTGTCGCTGTGGAGCCAATTGATGGCTCCAGGTTTGTCTGGCCCTGAATGAGATTTAAGTGTTCCCCAATACTGTGGGCAAGGGCTGGCAGCTGAAAAGCTGATTGCAGATATTTGGTAGTGATTTTGTGCTCGGGTTTTCTGTTGTTTTCATGGCTGTTCTCTGCGAATCGATTTTCTGCCTTAGATGAAGAAACTGAGGATTTGTACCTGGTGGATTTCACCCAGAAGATCATAGACAAGCAGCAGGAAGTGCAGGAGCTGTGTCAGAGCGAAGCTGCTAGAAAGACTTCGGTTTCTGAGGAGACAGAGGATGAGGAAACTCAGGCTGAAACAGACATTCCACCGCCTGAAGACCCAGAGGAGGAATGGTTGGTGCTGCTGACTGGGCTCAGCTGTCCTTGCCTACTCCTGACAATTGCAGGAGAAAATAATTTCATTTTCCACAATGTGTGAAGCAGCACCTTTTCTGTTTTGTTTAATGCTGCATATTGACAGGAGGTGGTAACATTCTTTCATTTTTCCTTTAAAGACAGTCCTTCATGTTGCTTTCCTCTCCTCTGAGGTAACACTGCAATAGAATCTTCATCCAGGGTTATGGGAAATAGCATTCAGGGCAATGTACCCTAAGAGAGACGTCATATATCCACTCTTATTTTCTTGCATAGTTTATGGGAGTTCTGATCACAATACTGATACAATTTTATGCTTTGATGTGATGAATTGAAATGTATTTTAGCAAAACCTGAGAGGTTTATTGTATTCATCTTCCCTTCTTTAATGGTGCTTGACTTAAAAAATGAGCAGACATTACATTGTAGAACCTACTTTAAAGGAGAGAAACCTCGATAGGAATAAGGACATGATTTTCCAGCATTTCTTTACCTGTTTAACTGCTGCACAGCAAATGGTCTCAGACAGTTTCTGTGCAGTTCCTAGTAACCACTAGTTTTTCATCCAAGACTTTAGGAATAATCATGAAACTAGTCTTGACTAAACATTTTCCTTGCCTATTTGTTTGAAGTGTTTGTGGAAGAAGAGAATTTACTTCCTGTAAACCAGCAGTAACCAATACAAACCAGCACCCTCGTGCTTCGGTTTATTGGGCCACGATAAGATTTGCAGTGTAATGTCTCAGAATAAATTGGGAGAATGAATCCAGCAGAGTTCCAGCAGACAGCTGGGTTGGAAGGGCAGAGACCCCTCACCAGCATCATATTCAACTGAACGAAACTACCAGTGAGGGATGGGCTCAAACTGCTTTGTGCTCCCAGCACCATAAAGCATCAGAAAATTAAACTGATACATTTTACTGTTCATGTGGTGCTTTGCTATCACTGCCTACATCCCATCAGTGACATGTATTGTTATTAATATATTGTCCATTTCAGTGAGGCCATAATATCCTAATGAGGATATTTGGGTGCTAGCATAATTAATGCTAATTATTCTGCAGCCATAGTTAAGTCTTTACTATAGATCAGGCAGATTTCTGTTGTTTCTTTGCAATAAAAACTTGAGGGCACCGAGTAGATGCTAAACTGCAGATATCCTTAGAAACTATGCAAAAAACGTAACCTCCTAAAAGCACAAACATTAAAAAGTTGGAGTTTTTGCAACTGGTTGCCGGTGACACTTTTTCAGATGTAATATTAATTAATCAAGTCAGCTTGATGCTAAAGAATTTGCTATGTAACAGGACAATAAGTGTAGCTCCTAATAGCTTTTTCGAGTACTGAAAATCAAGTGTTCAGTACTGTGAAGAATTCAATAGGAAAAGTAATATCTTTAAAGGAACATTTTACTTGTGTCTTAGCCTTTGTTTTGCCAGTTGAACACGCAATATCAGCCTATTCTGAATGAGCTTTGGACTGATAATTGAAATACATTGTAGCAATTTCATATCCACAAGAAGTCGATGCCATGTCATTATTTTCACTGTGGGAAGTGAGCACTAGACTGAGTTTTATTTTGTTGTGAAAACCACGTGACATTTTTACTTTTTAACATCTTTACACCATTTTATTGCCAAGGCAAACAGGCAGCTCAGAGGGACATTGAGTAAATGTCTGTGATACAACTGTCATATTCAGAATGTGACCTCTCAACCTGGGAGTGTGTTAAGTGAAAAGTAGAAGTAACTCACACACTAGAGAGACTGTGAGGTGATGAACACCCTTTGGAAGTGTCACTGCTTGTATCATCTGGTGAAGACTTCTATAAATCTGCAAATAGAAGTTTTGCATCAAATCTCTTCTTCTTTCATTACAGGGTTGATTATGTTGATTTCTTGGGCCGATCCAGGCGCTGTATGAAGAAGGATTTGCCAAGTTTACTTAAAATGGATCAGGAACTTCAAGGGAAAAGGTTTGGTTTCTCTAATGGAGCTGCATATTCCTGTCAGTATTTAACATACAATTTTCTTAATGAGGAGGAAGAGAGGCTGTGCTTTGTCACTGCATTCTCAGTCCAGAGTTGTTGATGCTACTGCTTTTTCTGGATTTGCATAGATTGCAAAAAAAGATTTTAATAAATTGACTTGGCAATCTCAGATATTTGTTGCATCTTTTAGAACAGAGGCCATTGTATGGAAATGGAAGTTTATTAAACCTTCCATAAAATGCCAGAGAAGTGATTCCTGGTTCTGTTTAACTTGAAAACTGATTATATGGTTCACTGAATACCAAATTCATTATGATATCTGAAGATCTTCATTTGTTTGATTTTGCTCTTCTGTTTAACAGCTCTTCTGTAAAAATTATTTCCATATTGAGTATTAATATTTTGTGTGGGCCTCTAGGGCAAATGTGTTCGTAGCATGATGGCAACAGGTTAGGTAACAGGTTTGGCTAGGTTAGGTAATAGGTGATAGGTTGGACTCGATGATCTCTAAGGTCTTTTCTAACCTTACTGATTCTGTGACTCTGTGGATAGATTTTTGTTGCTTCAAATATCTTTAATTTTCTTCTGTTAAATCTGAAATGTTTCTATATGTGATTGGTAGAATCCCCACAGGTGCCAATAACAGCGATTGTTTCACCTCCCGTTCTGTGATTTCATAATGATTTCATAAAGCTTCTGAAAAGGGATATGATTTTGTTTGTCTTTCAATGATGTGTTCTACCAGTGCCTTGTTCTAGAGGTACTTTTGTATTTCTGGCATCAAGTACCATAATCATCAACATTGTGTCACTAAGTGGAGCCTACAATGATCTGTGTTTTGTGAAGCTGCAGTAGTGGATCAGACTTAATCATACTTTGTTTGGTAGGGTCTGATCCCAGTTTTCATACTGTAAAACTGTTAAATTCTGCTCTGTAATCCTTAACTATTTGTTTTTAATTAGACAAGATCCTGATGGGAATACTCTGTTATCTGAAGACATGAGAAAAGAACTTCAGAGGCAGCAGTGGGAAAAGGAAGAGGAAGAAGCCCTCAGAAGACCCATGGGACCCATACATTATGAGGACATTCGAGAGAATGGTACACTGCCTTATTTTTTATCACTTATCTTTGTATCACCAGAGAGATCAGTTGTAGAGGAAGCAAGGAAAAGTTACTTCCTGTGCCTGCATGGCAAAGTGTAGGTTTGTGTTAAGCCACATGTGTAATAATGGCTGACATTCACCAGGACATAAATCTAGATCTGTTTTCCTTCAAATTCCATTTTTCTCAAATCCTTACTGAGTGTTTGCCTTCACTTTTTGTATCATCTAAGACAAGCCCTTTCTAGCCATCTAGAAATGTATGTTGTTGGGAGTAATTCCAGGCCTGAGAGCAGGGTGCCTGGTGCCTGTAGTTTCTCTCAGTTATGAAGTGACTGTAACTAAAATTTATTGGTTTTCTTCTTTTCAGAGGCCAGACAGCTTGGTGTTGGTTACTTTGCCTTTTCTCGTGACCAAGAACTTAGGCATAAACAACGGGCCACACTGGATATGCTGAGGGAGCAGGTATGAGTGTAAAGAGCAAACTGGGAAACAGGGGCAGCCTGGTTTCAGTGGTCACTGTCTTGGATTCATTGTGTGTTACACCAGGCAAGGCCTGCAATGACTCCAGAGAAATTCGGCATCTTTCTTTTTCCTGTTCAAAGCTGGTACTTAATAGGGATTGCTTTTGGTTGTTTGGGGAAGAAAGATGCTGGACTACAATAAGGAAGATTAACTGATGTTTTTCTTTGCTGTTAAGACACTTGATCAGAGAACTAAGCGTGAACAGCTGAAAGAAAAGAGGAAGGCAGCTCTAGATGCAAGGCTGTCCAAACTTCGAGCACGGAAGATTAAAAAGTTAAGGGAAGCTGGATTAGAGGAAGAGGCAGAAAAATTGGAGAATGCAGGTATGATCTGCTGCCTTTCTGAGTTAAATACTTGTTATTTTATCTTGGACTTGATCTGTGGGCAGACAGACTAATTTAGATTTATATTTGGGCATTCAATATATTGGTATTGTGTGTTCTATATATATAGTTAGAACAGTGAGAGTTAATATGTGTGTGGATATAAAATCATGCTAGAAATAGATTAATAATGCAGGGAGAAATATGATACGTAGATTGGAGCCTTTTTTTGATTCCCACCTGACAGCAGGAATTATGTCTATTATACAGGTTGCAGTTGGGGCTACTGACCCTTTACTGTCTTTTTCTTTTTTTAAGTTGAGGTAGAATAAAAAGGAGTAACAAGTTAATTTTGTTATCCTACAATATATGCTGTAACAGTTCCAGTGCAGTCTGTAAATTGGAGATACAGCTGACTTTAGGATTTAGGATAATGAATTTGGATTCTAATCTTACCTCCATGCTTTCTCCCTTATGACACTGATAGTCAAGTGGTACTCTGTCTCCCACTGCAAAATGTAGCTAAAATTCCACTATGTCAGAATTCTGTACAAGTGATTAACTGTAACTGTTCTGGAAACGAGGAACAGTAATGAGCCACTGCTCAGAGTTACAGTTGTTCAGAAGAATAAGAATGCAAATTGTTTTCTCCAGTAAATGAAGTGGAGATGCCATACTAATGTTCTTATTTTCACCTGTGAGGTTCATATAGATTTTGTCTTGTAATTAAACTCTACTGTCTCTTCCTGTAACACAGAGGTGAAAGGTGCTGCTGAGGAACCGGAACCTCCAAGAGTTACTGCAGCAAGTAGGAAGGTCGAGGTTGTCATCCAGGAGAGAAGAGATACAAAGCCTGGTGTGCCTTACGTCCGAGAGTGGGATAAAGGCAAAGGTAAGGAAATGTAGATTCAGGAACATCGTTGGGAAACAACATTCACGCTGCAGTTTTCATTTCTGTTTTACGATGAAGGACAGCAGTAGGTGCTTTTAACATCTCCATAATTTTTTCTTCTATATGAGTTACTCCGTTTCTAGATGATCCACACAAGTTGAGAGAACGACAAATTTCGTAGCTCATAAGATTTACTCTCTTCCAATGTGATCTTTTCTTGATGTACTTCAGTGGTTTGTGCTACATGATGGCAGGATGCATTACACAAACAGGTACAGGATGATACTAAAAAGTATTATGCACTGTGAGAGGAAACTTTGTGGTTCCATTAAAACTCCAAACTTCAACCTATCTATTAAATATTTACCCTGCCTGACACTTGTTTTTTTTCCCTACCTCTGGGTAGGATACCTTGGGTATCTGACACCCAAGCAGCACTGTACTGTGCAGCAAATATTACACTCAGAAAGCACAGAACAGCTTACTCTGAAATGCAAAGTGAAATAACTGTGGTTCACTGAAGGAATCTGCACTGGATTCTCATATTTCCATGTAGTACTCGGATGGCTTTACACAGCTGCATCTTCTCTCTTTGCTGATTTGTTTTTCCTACTTTCCTGCTTCCCTACTTTTCCTACTTTCTAACTGCCCCTGAAATCTGCTAAATATACCATTTTCCTGTTTCTAACAGAATTGATGTTCGGACTGTGGGAAAAGAAACAGGAAGAACTTAGAGACGAGCGAGATCCAGAATTTGCACCACCTTCTGATTACTTTTTGGGACAAAAGAAAGGTGATAATTACCGAAGTCGGAATTTGAACAGTCCTGAAACCTCCTCTGAAAAACTGGAAACAGAGAGAGCACAGAACCAGCAGATGCCATCGGTGCAGAGCAATGGCAGCACTGGAGATGTGCCACTGTCAGCACAGGCTTCCAACAGCAATGTTCAGGATAAGGCAGCAACAGGAGAGGCCTGTGGCCGTGACACTCGTGAGGTGTCGTCGTCAGGGGAGGATGACAGCAGTGATGAGGACATGGTGCCACAAGCACAGGGTTATGGCTACGGTCCCCGAGCTGTGCCACCACCACTGCGGGGTTATGGCTACAGTGCCCAGGCTGTGCCGCCCTCCATGCCAGCCTACGGCTATGGCGCTCCCAACGTGCCCTTCCCAGTGCAGCCTTACGGCTACGGCGCGCCAGGGCTGGTGCCACCAATGCATGGATATGGCTACGGTGCTCCTGACATGCCCTTTCCAATGCAGGCTTACGGCTATGGCACCCAGGATGTGCCTCCGGGAATGCAGGCCTGTGGCTGCAGTGCCCCAGTGCCACCAGGAATACACACCTGTGGCTGCAGCATCCAGGATGTGCCCCCAGGAACACACACCTGTGGCTGCAGCGCCCAGGATGTGCCACTGGGAATGCAGACCTGTGGCTGCAGCATCCAAGATGTGCCGCCAGGAACACACCCCTGTGACTGCAGCACCCAGGATGTGCCCCCAGGAACACACGCCTGCAGCAGCAGCGCCCAAGATGTGCCACCAGGAACGCAGGCCAGTGGCTGCAGCACCCAGGATGTGGCACCTCCAGTGCAGGCTGACAGCAGTGACACCCCAAAGCAGGAGCCACTTTACCAAAGTTTAGATGATATGCTGTCTTATTACAGACAAGTGACTTGAGCTGAGCAAAAAGATAAGTGAGAACCATGACCCAAGAACTGAAATGCAATTATCTTCTCAGCAAGAATATTAGTTTCCCACATAAGGGAAAAAGAATTTCTGTAAGTAGTTCACAATAAATCTCCTGGACACCTAAGCTATTTTACATCACAGTTGTACTTTCTTTCTGCTGATACTTTTTTAATTCTTCCCTCTTTACTAAAATTATTTGGGAGGTTTGGCAGTACTTGTTTAGGGCAGGTTTAATTTTAACTCTTCACCACTTACACCTGAACTTAAGGGTATATTAATGATGTCTTTTCTAAAGATAAATTCCTCCTTTACTCTGTTGCTCCCCAGCTGGCTTCTGGTTTGGAGGTAGTACAAGTTCAGTGGTATCTGTAGAAACAGTACGGAAATGGCAGGCCCTCTGCTTCCAAATACACAACAATTTTAGGAAACTTCTTACCCACTTAAAACTCTTCCCTTTAGGAAGTGCAGAATATTATCTAATGATTACTGGGGGTTCATGTGCCATAATGGCTTCTGCATTCCTGAGATCTGTATATTGCTCATAGTTCTGTGCAGCTCATTGAGTGGAGAGAGGCATTGCAAAGATCAATAAATAATGATGGTGAGGCTAAAAATAAACACTTCACTGAAGTAGAAGGCTTGACACCTGAAATTACTGTCTTAATGGTTTAGAAAATGCTCTCGTAATTCTCCAAGTGCATTTTTCTTGCATTGATGGCTTTTGCACTGGAATCTGCCAAGGAGAAACAGTACAGTTATTTATTGATTAAGCTTCAGAATATTACTCTGAACTAAGAGAATACCACTATCCCCATTTTGAAGACAACTAGAATGCAAAATGCCTAACAGAAGGTCACAGAGCAAGTCTGGCAGAGCAAAAGTCCACATCCAGTTCTCCAGACTGGCTGACTTCAGTAAACTAGAGAAGTTTCCTCTTTTATGACCTCACTTGAATCGTTATGATTTCCTTGGAGCTGAACTAACTCTTTAGGGTGGACAAAGTCCTTTAAAACAGTAGAGCTTGACTTGAATTGATTATGGCAATTGTATCCTTCAATGGATTTCCCTACAAAGAATATGTGCATCTATTCTGCTTTTTTAATTGACCCACATTTCCTGCCTTTTACTTTTTTTATGCCCTTCAGACTCTGGTAATTTTATGTATATGTGATTTAGGAGTTATATTGTCTGCATTAGTGTGACGTTGAGCTGGAGCTGTAGGGAGGAATGAAATGCCATTTATTACATAGCATTATGTAAAAAGATACGATCAAACTGTTCTTTTGTTCAGCTTCATTTCCACAGCCAAAAACTCAACACAGGAGGAAACTTGGCTGAGAGGGCAGTTCAGTGCCTACATTGAAGCCTGTTGAGAACTGCTCTCCCACAGCAGAAACCTGTCACTGCCATTTGGTCTTCTTCCCTCTTGTCTTGATTTCTAGCTGAAAGGCCTTTGCATATTGTCTCATGCTGTGGAGCACACATCTCTGTCCCCTGTCCCCCACTCAGACCACCTCAGGGCAGCTTGGCTGGGACTGGCAACCTCATTCATTTCATTCACTAACTGCTGGGGCAAACAATTCCTTATTGATACACTGCCAAGGTTTTATTTCTCTCATATTCTGGACAGATCTAGGGGACGGTGTCTCGCTGTCTCTCTTCTCATTTAAACCACCCCCCTGGAGTTACCCACTTTGACACCACTGGAAAACGAGTGGGCAAGTGGGCAACGTGGGTAAGGATCTGCCACCATCAGTGTGTGACTGATGTAAGTACAGCTGGTGCTTTCCCTCTGGGCACACTGTGCCTGTGATTGTGTTTCATGTGTTGGAGCTGAGCTCTGCCCCAAAATACACCCCTGGGGGCTCATGTTTGCCTTCAGTGTTCTGCCACTGACTGGGGCAGCCCCTGCCCCACATCTCAGCAGCTTTGTCCTACATCTTTTGGGGTATATTTTTCTCATACAGCAGTTACCTTTACTCAAAATACAAAAATCATTCAAGCTTGAATTTCAGCCTTCACCGGCTCTGTCCAGCTGGCAGGACTCGATCTGATGATCTCCACAGTACCTTTAGAGATGACAATTTCCTTGGTGTAACCAATGGGTGATGGTCACCCCTTGCAAGAGCATGACTTAAGGAAAACCGCTCTGGGACAGGGTTGGCATAAATGCCACAGAAAGGATTGAATTTTGGCCTCAGGAAGCAGGAAAAAACCAACTTTGACCAGCAAAGTGTTCCCTAGCTCTCCCGAAGTGCCAAAAGGCCAGAAACCAAAGGCAGACCGAGTGTAATACGTATTTCTGCTTGAATATTTAAAGAAGGGGGAAAAAAACCAGTCCCAGCCAACCTCTGAAGACTTGAAATAATCTCGTTTATTTAAATCTGCTATTGCAAGGGAGCTTAGCTGTGTGTCATACCTGGCAGCAATAATTGATCCATTAGCGTGGATCTTTGAGTCAAGCGGAGTGCGGCACAGGGACGGAGTGCGGCATACGGACGGACTGTGGCACAGGGACGGACTGTGGCACAGGGACGGAGTGCGGCACAGGGACGGACTGTGGCACAGGGACGGACTGTGGCACACGGACGGAGTGCGGCACAGGGACGGACTGTGGCACAGGGATGTCCGTCCGTCACGGCCGCTCCCGGCGGGAAGCGCTGCGCATGCGCAGCCGCGCCCCTGCGATTCCGGGCCGGCGCCGCGCGGGGGCGGCAGAGTCCCGGTCCCGGCCCCGACCTCGGCGCGGGCTGATGGCAGCACAAGGCCTGTCCCGCCCGCTGCCATTTGTCCAGCGCCCCTGCCCTTCGCGCCCTGCTGAAACGGAGCCTCGCGTTTCCAGAGGCAGCAGGTAACGCCTCCAGCCCTGTAAAAATGTCTCCTGTTTTTACCAAGGAAACCCTCTGGGTAGCGCCCCGTGCGCTGACAACCGCCACGTGCGCTCTCTTCCAAGCCCCGATTTCCCACGAGGCCCCTCCCAGTGCAGCCGCAGTGTCTCGTTGTTCACAGAAGCCATCCATCCCCCTGCAGCCATCAGCTGCCCTGCTGGCAGCAGGGGCAGGCTGGGACTATGCAGTAGCAAGGGCTCCGCATCAATTCTTTCCTGCATTAACTCCTACCTTGGGATCATCAGATTCTTCCTTGAGGCTTCCACACCCAGTGTACTGCTCCAGCTTTTCATTTTAAAAGTTAAGCCACAGTCCCATAAGGACTGTTCCCCTCCCCTCTCCCCAGGAAAGGCATTCCATGAGTGTAAAGGAGCTGTGGTGTCAATATGCAGTCAGGGAAAACAGTGTAGTGACAATTTGTAGGAGAAAGGCCAATGTGCATTCAGCAGGCACTGGGACTGTAGGGTACAGCAATGTTCTTAAGTAGGAACACAGAAGGGAGTGTTTCGGAGGGTGGCTGACCCCAGGGTACTGGCAATGGAAGTATAACCCAACTTTCTTTTGGGGAAAACTCACAGCTCTTATGAGAGCACACACTGCTATAGCCACATCTTGAACAACTGCAGCTAAACCTAAACATCTGGATTAAAACTGCAGACTTTAACACTCAGGCCCTGTCTGCATTGTCAAAAGAGGGCAGAATTCATTCTCACAAATGACTACCAAGCAGCAGATGCAGTCAGGCTGCACAAGGTCAAAAGCAGTCTTCAGTGAAAATTTCATTTCCAGTATAAAAGAGTAAAGCCATTTTCAAACAAAACCTACAGGTGAAGAGAAAATATCACATCTTAACAAAAAGCATTTATTACGACTAAACAAAATGTACAATGTTCCCCAAATGACGGTAAGTTTTCACGACTCTCTGAAGTTTGCAGATCCATTGAGCAACTCAATCACTTCTTAACCTGCAGTTTGATCAAACTACTTTTTGCCAGACTTCTTTATTCCACCACTGGCTGCCAAAAGAAACAACACGGCTGGTTAGACAACTGTGACAGCTCAGCTACAAATTCAGTTCCTCATAAAGTCCAATCCCCACCAGATCGCACAGCCCCGATCCCCACCGGTGACTTGTTCCTGCAGGTGTTACTGCTCTGCTGTGGTTCTGGCCTCACACACTTTACTCTGAAGGAGTAACTTACTCAACATTAGAAACTAAGTTTCCCCTGGACACAAATATGTTCCATGAATAGGACCCAACTAAATATTTCAACTGTTACTTTGTTCCTCTGTTGTTTATTTCTTACACAGCGGGAGCACAGCCTGGTCAAGATCAAGGGAGTAACAGTGTCATTATCGCCAGAACAACCAAAGCCCCCAGTCACCATCAAAGCTCTACAGAGCAGGTACTGGAATGATGAGAATTCCAGTTCTCTGGAATTACCTGTTCCCTGCAGTCCCTATTATTGAAGACACTACAGCAGTGTGAAAGAGCACCATTTACTGGCACAGCAACAAGTGGGGCATTTTTTGTAAATGCTGTTTTTCAGCACAACAGTGGGAAGGGAAGAGAACAGCAAGGCTGCCCCAAGACAGGCTGCAAGGGCCCAGGGTCGGTGCCAGACTGCACTGCAACAGAATTCCAACACGGCTCTTGGGAACAGGCTGAGCCTCTGACAGTCTGAGTCCCATACCTGCACATTTTTTGTACACGGATCTAGATCAGTTTGAGATAAATAAACAAGAAATATCCCAAGTCAGTGAGACTGCATGGCACTTCCTCCAACAGCACCAACAAGTTCTAATGTGAACATGCAGAACTGCCGGCTAAGGTTTGA
This sequence comes from Pitta sordida, assembly GCA_013390025.1. Taxonomy (NCBI): domain Eukaryota; kingdom Metazoa; phylum Chordata; class Aves; order Passeriformes; family Pittidae; genus Pitta; species Pitta sordida. Next base: position 334,529 of record WEKX01024441.1, read on the forward strand.
AACATCAAAGCAGACACAGTGTCAGAGGACTCGCTGATTGCCAAAAAAGCTTCCAGATACAGAACAGGTTCTGTAAAGAACTGGACAACTACAGACCAGCAAGTCTGACCTAACAGAATCTGGAACAAAGCAACTGGATAAACAATCTGGTGAAAGTTAATAAGACTCGTGTAAAGGGTAAATCCTGCCTCACTGACCTGCGGGAACTCTGAGGTTGTGATTAAGAATACGGATAAAGTGAATCCATACCATCATAATCGTATTTTCACACAGCATCTGACAAGATTCCATAGCAAAGGTTGTTTGTGAAACTAGGTTTCTATGGGACTGATAGAAACTTCTTTCTGGGGCTTTTCAAGACTCAAAGCTTGCTGAAGAGTAGGAAGCAAAGTGTGAAGTTTAACAATCTTCACAGAATGGAAATGTAATTCGTGACATTAATGGGCCACAGGTCAAAAACACCTGAAGGTTGCCATCTCTGATAATCATGGCAAACACTGGAGGAGCAGAAGGTGACTCACATTACAGTTTAATACTGCCACTGAGACAGACTGAGCTCAAAGCATCATCAACTCTGCACCCTGTGAACTTTCTTCCATGACCCCACACACTTTACTAAGGCAAAAAGGTCTAGAAGTCAGACTGATTTCCAGACATCTTTTTATTTCTCCTGTGAATCTCCTGCTGTTAAAGAAATTCATCCTCTCAGAGGGCAAGCACTGGATTTGTTAAAACTGCAGGACTGTGGCAAAGCCATCTGGAAAGAAAGGACTGGTACGCTAAATTAAGAGTAGGAATGTCTTCACATCCCACTGGAATAGACCAGCATGCCAGACAGTGTTTTACCTGCTAAACCAGAACATGCATCAGTAATCTGGGGATGAAATTGCACAGTGAAAGGAAAAATAAAAAAAAAATAGCCTCTTATTTGTTACATATGATGTGTATGTACCATCGATGTACTGGTGTACGTCAAACAACCCAGAGCTACCCATCTTTTTATGTCTGTCAAGCAAAAACATTACATTCTTGAAGCCAGCAGGTCCTCCATTTCTCCTGCCAGGATGGCACCTCACTTACCCAGGGGCCCTTTTCCAGCAGCCTTTGCTTTCATCTCCTCAAGTTTCTTTTGCTCCTCTTTCTGCTTTTGTTTGAATGCCAGGTCTGTCTAAAGGAAAGAAAAGCAGCATTTCTTAACATGTTTCCCCCTCCCAGCCCCCAAAAAATTGAAACACGACTGACAAGCAATGAGAAACAAATGAAATGTTCCAGCAGCAACAAACAGCGGACTGGACTGAGGCAGGATATTTGCTAAATATGCAAAACCTTGCAAAACTATCACCAAGGTTTTTGCCTTACCACAATATAATGACTAAACTTCAACTCTGCATGTTTGGGTTTTTCTGGAATTATTTCCCATGGCGTAATCTCATTCTGAGTTTATGATCTCTCTGAATGACAGATGTTTGCATTAACACCATTCATTAACATGTCATCAGTGACACATGGAGCCTTTTGCACAGGTACTAACAGTAAAACTTGGATCAGACAGGATGTAAGTAAAGGGGTTGCTTTTACCTAATGAAAAAAATCCTCCCATGCATATGTCACTTGAGCATCCCTGATGGAACAGCCTCTGGAATTCAAGAGAGCTCAGACCTACTGTGTCCCTTAGACACCCATTCTTCACAGACACCAAGGCTGAAAGGGAACACAGTTTTCCTCCATGGTACTCAGGGCTTTGGGGTAATTAAACTAAAGACCTTGGCAACTGAGATTCCATAGATTCTTCACCAATCCAGTCCAGGTCTGAACCACCTTTCTAACTGGAAATGCTTCCTTTTCTTTCAGGTAAAGCTTCCCTTGCTGTAATCCTATTACTCTGATCAAATACAAAATTCTGCAAAATCGCACTCAGCACGTCATTGCAGACAGACAGTGCTTTGAGAGTGTGGCATTCCAGAAAATTGCATTTGAGAACACTACATGAGCTGGCATCAATAACCTCCTATCTACTGGGGTTTATCTTCATGCACTGAGCACTGCTACAGAAAAGAACTTCCTTTGTTTGCCAGTTTTACTAAATTCACAGGGGCTGTTAATTTTTTATGTGATTATAACTTGAACACTTCAGACACTCAATTGGTTCTTAACATTTAACAATAAAGCTTATTTAGAAAGCTATGGGTTTTTTTTTTTCATTTTTCAAAGAGATATTGTGTTTGCCTTTTTCCAGTCAGTGGTGCCCCATCCATCAATCACTCTCCTCAGAAATAGCAGCTGACACCATTACTCTGAACCCTCACATTTGAGTGTCTCTAGCACATGATCCACGAGCCAAACTACTCAATAACCCCTGGGTTTGTACCCTGTCCCACCGGGACCACAGCGATTATCTGACAGACTTCAGATCACAGCACGATGCTCCAGCGAGGCCATGCCACAGCTACACCCACCCGGTCATCAGAGAATGGTCTGGGATGGAAGGGACCCTGAGGACCACCCAGTCCCACCACCCCTGCCGTGGCCAGGGACACCTTCCACCACCCCAGGCTGCTCCAAGCCCCGTCCAACCCGGCCTTGGACCCTTCCAGGGATGGGGCACCCGCAGCCTCCCCGGGCAACCTGTACCAGGGCCCCACCACCCTCAGAGGGGGACACTTCTTCCTAATATCCCATCCGAGCCTACTCTCTTTCAGTCTGAGNGCGGGAGCGCCGTGTGGCACCGGGAATGCCGGGTGTGCGTTTAGGGAGCGCTGGGAACCGGGAGCCGTGAGAAGGAATGTCGGCGGGGCCCGGCCCGCGGTGTGTGCGGCAGCCCCGGGGAGCGGGTTCGTCAGGGACTGCGGGCACGGAAAGCGTTTGTGACAGGGGAGGCAGGAGAGGAGCCGGGCCGGGTCGTCTCGGATTAACCTTTGGGAACTTTCTTGTGCCCCGTTAGCTCAGACCGACATCACTTTCTTCACAGTCGGAATGTGTCTGCCATAGGAATTCTTAAAATCTCGGCTTTCTCCCTTTATTTGGTATGCTCCAGTAGGCTGAATATTCGGTAAAACTCTTAAACAATTAAAGGAAGGGAATTGTGCGGTGTGGGACGGGCGGAGTTGAGCCGGGGTTTAGTGCCCGGCCTGTGACACCTGCCCCAGCAGTGACAGGTGCGGGTGATGCTGGAAGGAGAAAGGACTTCATGTCCATGCCCTTGTGGGTTTGGTCTTGTTATGCACATAAAACAACCGCTAAGAGTTCCATGATGTCCACTTGGTGTTACATATTGCTGTGTATTCGTTAGAAGTGTTCCACAGGGAGTGAACCCGTGGTGTTCAGAATTACAAGCTGACTAAAATGATGAAAATTATGAAAAAAGCATTTTCCTGTAGGAACAAGCCTTTCTTGTGGAGAGCCCTGTATTAGTCACTTAGCATGGAAAACTGTTTTAAAATAATTAAAAATACTCTGCAGCAGCCATTAAGCTTTCTCAATAATTCATGGGTTTGTATCATATTAGTCAAAACCTGATATAGTCATACTCAAATTTCATATATTGGAAGGTTTTCCTGTTCCAGTTTTTAGATTAATGTGCTCAATAGAGCATTAAGATCATATTTGCAATCAGTAGATGACANCTTGTAATCGCGGGCAGCGGAGCCCCCCCGGCAGATCCCCCGCGGCCCTCCCGCCGCCGCCCCACCTCATCCAGGTCCTTCGTCTGCTTCTTCGGCTGCTTCAGCGGCTTCTTCTTGCCGCCTGCAAAGACAGAGGGGACAGTGAGGGCCGGGCGGGGCCGGGCGAGTGGCCCCGGGGGCCCCGGGCCCGGCCTTACCCTCCCGGCCCGACATGGCTCCGCTCGCTCCGCCCGCTCCGCTGCCGCCGCTTCCGNGGTAAAACTCTTAAACAATTAAAGGAAGGGAATTGTGCGGTGTGGGACGGGCGGAGTTGAGCCGGGGTTTAGTGCCCGACCTGTGACACCTGCCCCAGCAGTGACGGGTGCGGGTGATGCTGGAAGGAGAAAGGACTTCATGTCCATGCCCTTGTGGGTTTGGTCTTGTTATGCACATAAAACAACCGCTAAGAGTTCCATGATGTCCACTTGGTGTTACATATTGCTGTGTATTCGTTAGAAGTGTTCCACAGGGAGTGAACCCGTGGTGTTCAGAATTACAAGCTGACTAAAATGATGAAAATTATGAAAAAAGCATTTTCCTGTAGGAACAAGCCTTTCTTGTGGAGAGCCCTGTATTAGTCACTTAGCATGGAAAACTGTTTTAAAATAATTAAAAATACTCTGCAGCAGCCATTAAGCTTTCTCAATAATTCATGGGTTTGTATCATATTAGTCAAAACCTGATATAGTCATACTCAAATTTCATATATTGGAAGGTTTTCCTGTTCCAGTTTTTAGATTAATGTGCTCAATAGAGCATTAACATCATATTTGCAATCAGTAGATGACAAATCAGCAAGGACTTTAAGCTTGTTTTAAAATGCAGCCCTAGCTGTGCATTCACTGCCTGAGATTTTTCTGCTCTTGTGGCTCTTCCTGATGTTTTCCTCTCGTAGGCAGTCTCATGGGAATCCTTGTGTTCCGTTCAGCACTTCTGTGTTTTGTCTCTGTCCTTTATGTTTTTGTCTGTGCATTCTTCAACACTTCCTGTATCTGTGCAGTGTAAGATAATGATCAAGCCACATTTCTTTACTTATCAAGATTTCCCCCCCTCTGTGTCTTTTTTCCTTTTGTGTCTTTTGCAGAGTCGTGGGTTCCCGTGACACAGGACACCAAACTCAGGTGTGAAACCACAACACAGAATTTCTTAGCGCAACCACTGCTCAAGCACTAAATTCCTCTGAATCTGCTTCTGTTGCTGGATCTGCACATGGTCTCTGTTCACGCCGTGAGTGAGTTAATAATCCAGAAGCATGAAGCATGGTGGGAGGACTTCCTAACTGCACAAAAGCAGGAATCTGTGACACACCTGCACTTTGTGGAAAACTGTGGAAAGTTCTCTAGGTAAGTAGTTGTGTAAAACCAGCGATGGTGTAACCATTCTTGAACTGTTTGGGTCTGGTACACTTGTAGTTTTGAGAGTTACAAATCAGCTCTATTTCAGTAACTTCTATTTTTCTTCTTCCTCCTTGTAGCGCATTTATTCAGTAATTAAATTGAAGACATGGGGCCAATGAAATATAAATCAAGTGTGTCCTCAGTGTCCTGTGGTCTGCAATATCACCATTCCTTGATGAAGTGGAGTCCCAAAATGAACTTACATGTGCGGACTTACTGCTCATCAGCACCCAAGAGGCCCGAGGCCAAGTCTGCGATGGAAATGGCCATGGGCCTCCTTCACCGGCTCACGGAAACTGGGACTGCTGTGGGGAAAAACTCCCTTCACAAAGTGTCTGCAACCTGCAAGAATTGGTGGGACAGATACGAAGAGTTTGTTGGGATTAATGAAGTTCGAGAGGCTCAGGGAAAAGTGACAGAGGTAAACATGGAGATCATGTGGAATTTTATGAATTATGAGTTAATATATGAAGCATAATCACTGGCTGTGAGGCAGAAATGATCCTCCAAGGAGAGTCTTGCCTTTTTTTTTCTGCTTTGACTGCGCAGGTACTGTGAATGTGTTCTAGGCTGTGCATGTAGTAAACAGAGCTTATCCCTTGGATTGAAATGGAGTGTCGTTGGTTTTGTTGTTGGGTTTTTTTATCTCCCTCACCAAAAAAATTTCATATATGTAATTAACAATTTAGGTGTGTAAGGTAATAATTCTCTAAAATAAATGCTCTTTCTTCTCAGGCAGAAAATGTCTTTATGGTAGCTCGAGGGATAGTACGAGAGGCTCGTGAAAATGTAGAAGCCCAACAGATGAAACTGAAGGAAATTCGGGATCGCTTAGACAGGGTGTCTCGGGATGACACCCAGTATTTAGAACTGGCTACTCTGGAACACAGGCTACTGCAGGTAATGTGTTGACATTTGAGTACTGGCAAATATGTTGAAAATTTGTGTGCTGTGCTTCCATCCATAGTGACATTTTGTAGATGCAGTACTGTTGGGATGTAATGTAAGTGATCTGAGTTCATTTCTTAGGCTAGTTTTTCTAGTTAATGACTACACAATCTGCTATGCAAATTGTATATGTTAGTGCTAAAATAGGGTAGTAAATTTGGAGAACAAAACAGAAGGTAATGAGCCTAGAAAATTAGTTGTTGTAGTGGTGATCTGTACATGAGTAAAGAAAAAGCTGTCACTCAATGGATTAACCTTCCATGGGATGAGAGAAACTCCTCTCTGGTTAATCCATGAAAATTCTCTCAGCTGCCTTCTCTGTGGCAGCAGCACCCAGTTAATCCTGGAAATCCAGAAAAAAACTGCAGGAACAGGCTTTGAAGCAGGAGGCAAAGTTCAGGCAAGGAGTGAGTACCAGTGTCTGAGATAAAACTGAGATCCTGCATCAGTGGGTAGAGCACCGGGAAAGAACTAGAGATGTAGTTGTCTAAATAAGGGATAGGATTTGCCTGGCTGAGACTTAAAGAAGAATTAAGCTTTGCATGACTGTGAAGAAATATAGAATTCCAATCACCACTGTCTGTAAGGTGGTGGTGCCATCTCACAAAAGAAATATGTATATACTTGGAAGAATAATTCTGGGAGATGCAGGGGGACATTTGCATGGTAAAATAGAGAATGCAGAGGAAGATATAAGAAGTGTATGTTTGTCATATGAAGCTATCTGAGATGTCTTTCCCAGTCCTATTTTTCGTTCCCCCTGAAGGTATTTGAAAGTGAAAGGGGTGGTAAGGGTGGTGTCTGGAGAAGTAATCCAGGCTGAAAAAGTGTACTCACACCTCTTTTCTTCCGTGACCATATGACAGATTCTCATGTACAGGATCTTCAGCTGTGATTCCTGACAACCTTTTGCATTTCTCAGTTTTGACTTAAAATGATGTCTCATTAATGATGATTAATGATGTCTCTGACTTAAGGATGATTAATAAAGAAAAACTCACAATCAAGGGAAAAAATTCTGAAACAGAACTAATGGATGTTCCCAATTTCTATTCCTTCATCTGCACTGGGATTTGGGGGATTTGAGTGGGGTTTTTTTCCTCTAGTATAGAGTTTATAGCTTCATATTATACCTTCTCCTCTAATCACTGTGTTTCTTTCAGGAAGAGAAGAGGTACCGAGCTGCATATTTAAATGCAGAAGAATCAGAGAGAGAAAAATTCTCTCTCTTCTCTGCAGCTGTAAGGGAAAGCCATGAGAAAGAGCGCACAAGAGCAGAAAAAACAAAGAACTGGTCTATTATTGGTTCTGTACTGGGAGCCATTATTGGTGTTCTGGGTTCCACCTATGTCAATCGAGTGAGGCTGCAAGAATTGAAAGTTTTGGTGCTTGAAGCACAGAAGGCCCCAATAAATTTACAAGAGGCCATCAAAGAACAGGCCTCCAGCCATTACCTACAGCAGAAAGATCTCAGTGATGTCATAGAAGACCTGAAAAATGTGCTGCAAACAACAGGATCACGGGGAATAAAAGAAGGTGCTTTGTTAACTAGAGAAACTAGGAATGACTCCATAAAAATAGATTCACTTTTAGTTCCTTTAAATGAACAGCTAAACTACATTAAACAAGTCAGTTCTTGTCTGGGGAGTTTACAACAGCAGTTCAACAGTCTGCAGGACAGTATCACACAGGTGCTGTCTGAGCTGCAGAGTGTTAAACTTGCAATCCACTCGAGACCCACGGAAAGAGTGATGCCAAGGTCTCCAGGGGAGGGCAAGGGCCAGGCTTCTGCCGTGAGGGATGTGATTTTAGAACTGTGTGACACCGAGCGGAGGCTGGAAACGCAGATCAAGAGAAGTTCTGTTTACAGCACTGCACTGACATGTGCTATGTTTGCTATTACTCTGCCTGTACTCTATATTATACTTAAAGGGAACTGATTGTTAATTAATTGCCACAACCTACTAGATTCATAAAAGTCGACTTGCACTCTAAGAACTTGGAGTACAAGTCCAAATAAAGCTGCCTTAGAGTTTCTCGTTGTGCTTTCTCATGTGCATTAAAAAACATGTAAAGCCTTAGTCCATCTTCTGCTCAGGCTCCGTGTTAAGTCTTTCTCATACACTGTGGGTTTTAACAAGCAAAGGACATGCCACAGTTTGATCTCTTAATTTCATTCACTGTTTCACTCTTACTGTCTGGCTTTGTGTATCAAGACAGCACCCCAAAATGCCCCTCTGTGCTACATATTGCAGCCATAGAGCTCCCAGTTTTCTGCAGCAGGCCCCAGATTTCATCCTTGGCACCCCAAAATGCCCCTCTGGGCCCCAGATTGGAGCCATGTGGCCCCAAATGGCCGCCATTAGACCCTAGGCTTTCAGTCAGGGAAGCAGGCAAAGGGTTCAGATCCAAACCTCTATTAAGTGTGATGATGTTTATTCTAACAATGTAAACCAATTATCCTTTCTCTACAGACTCCTTAACCCATCATTCCCCAGGCATTTTGTGGCTTTAATAATCATTTGTGGATCCATCACTGTCTTATCCTTGCTAGTATCTCGTCGGAATTTTCTCCAGGTTTTAGTTTGTTGGGGTTTTTTTCAACTTTGTTCTGTTTGGAATTTGAAATGCTCCTCTACAGCAGGTGCTTTTAAGCCAGTACATTAATGTTCATAAACACAAACTACTCCAAAATAATATTTGGAAAGAAGTGAGAGGTGCAGCTGCCTGTTCTTCCGGGAAGGATGGCGAATGGCTGATTGAGGCAAAACACTTGTCTGAACACCTAAACATCACTGTCTGTGGGTGGCCTCACACAAAGCTTCTGGTATGGCTGTGGTATAAAATAGTTTTCTTCCTGTGATTGGAGAAATCTCTAATCTCCCTGGATGCTCCCATGAGCACTTCTGTGGAACCTTTGCAGACAAAGGAGTGACATGCTCACTTCATGCTGTAATGCCTTCGTAATTGGGAATGAATTGTCACTGGTACACAGCCTGATGGGGGATTTCTTGTATCAATTCTTTAAGAGAGTTTTAAGATCTTGACTATAAGACCCTAAGACTGTAAGGTATTTGGGGCAGAGTCATAGGAGGCACTATCTTTATTTTGTATCATTAGGTGCTCATAACAGAGGAGAAGTTTGATCTGCTGGCTTGAGAGCTGGGATAAAAATTCCCGTACACTTAGCTGTGTCAAGAGGTGTGCATACAGACCAATACAATTTTTCAAATCTATAATATTTCTTTTTATCATTTCACAAACATTTTTTGCGGATTGTACTATTTGAAAGAGCTTGATGAAAATCAGAGACAAGTGTGTCATTAAAGGGGAAGGAATAGTACTGTGGTTCTATTTGTAATTTCCCTGCTCTAATCACTGAGAATTTCATTCAGGTTTGTTTTGCTTTGTTTTGTTTTTAGTTTAACTAGATGAGGTTGGGACTCCTTACTATGTAACTGGCTGAATTTGTTATTTGATATCACCGAAAGTGTGGATTATATATAATAGCATGTTTTTTAAATGCTGAATGTCAGGCAGCTAAACTTGAAAGTTGAAACAGCACTCACTGAGTTGTAATTGGTGACATGAAAATGAGTAGAGATTTGAGGCTAAACTTGTTTACAATACATAAGAGTAAACCTGCTAGGATTGCTTGTTGCTCTAAAGACATCTGCATTTAACCTGTTTAAAGATGGTATTGTGATAGTAGCTTTAACTATATAGAGATACAGAAAGCAAATTCAATCAATGACTGTTTGAACAGGGAATGAACAGTAGCAAATAAATCTGTGATAAATGATTGTTTGAAATAGCCTAAAATTTGATAAGAGACGGAAGGTGTGATAATATCAAGATGAAAATAACTGGATGTCATCCTTTGTAGGGAGTTTTGAAGACTCCTGTGTGCAGCTCTGAACAGCTGGCAGAGCTCTTGTTACAAGTGATTACCGTGCCTGCTTTAGTTCTGCTCTTCCTTGCTAAATCCTCCTATGCGAAGTGACAGCAGAATAATTTCAATTAAGAAAAACCCCTCGTAATTAACTGTGACTCTATAATAATTAGGAGAGAAGATTTGTGTATTCCCTCAATCCTGGATTAAATCATCACTCCATTGTAGCAATGATCTCAACGTGTAGTTTGGCTCTGTACTGTCTGTGCACCCCAAAGCCAGAAGGTGTGGCTGCAGCAGTAGCAGCTCTACCTGAGCTGGCTGAAGGTAATATCCAGGAGGATGCTATAACACAGACTAGATGTATAATCTGTTTAGCACTTTATGCTAAGCCTTTGTCACAGGCAGCAAATACACGAGTTTGAACAAAACCAGCACGGCTGTACGGGCGTGTTTACCTGGGCACTCACATTAGTTCAGGTACATTTGCAGTAACAACAGGGATTTACACAAAGGAGGCACATCTCAGTGCATGTTTCCTGATGATTCAGCCAGGACTAAGTGAATACTTTGTTGCCTGTGCTCTTCTGGGCTGTTTTAGTTTAGGATTTTGGGTTGGTTTTTTTAAAGGCATTCTTTGTTCTGTTCCATACCTTTGGCTTGTTAATTAGATTTGTAATAGATAGTTGAGTTTCACTTCTGGAATGAGGTCTCTCAGCAGAATCTTTCCTCAACAAGTAAGCTCGGTTTGTTTAAACCCTTTTCAGACTTGAATTCTTGCTCTTTCTGTGACCAAAGGCCTCTCTGGGCAGGATGGCTCAGCCAGCCCTGTGCCCCAAATGCTCGTCAGCCCAGGGAGATGCTGGTTCATATACAGTGTACAGGTCTAGTGAGGCCAAGAACTGACCTAGACAGGGAACCCAGTAAGAGCAACAGGAAACACTTTGATAGACATTAACTATAGAAAAATGAGAAGCAGTGGCCTGAGCTTGGCCCATGCTAAGCTATTTTGAGTTCTTACTGCTCCATGAGAAACCACTAGTAACTCAAAAGCAAACAGCCTCGTGGCTATGGAAATAACTTTGAATGAGGTCACTGCAGGCTTCTAACAGTAGGTGCTTTCTGAAGAGAAAAGTTGCCATTCCTTCCACTCATAAAAGGACTAAAAAATCTTGCCTATGAAGACGGGACAAAAGCAATTATATATAGTGTCACAATCAGGGTGTATGTATTTATTTAGTAAACCTGAGTTTTGAATGGTCCATTCTGGGATCCTGGTCGGAAGTTGCAGGTGCTCCTGTTGATTTATTTTTAACTATTTGTTTGGAAAAGACAGTTCCTTTCACAAAATACCTTCTAAAAACAAATACTTCTCTCTTTGTGGAGCTTAGGAGTGGTAGAGATGTCCTATTTACCTCAGGAACAGGATTAAGATTTGCAGTAGGAGTGAGGTCTGTGAGTTTGGAAGAGAGACAAAGCTGGATTTGTCCATAATATATTTAGAACTGTATTTTATTGCCAGATTTTTGCTAGCAAGTTACATTCTGACCTTCCTGGTAAAATAGAGAAGGGGGATTCCTGGTGCTTGGCAATTGGATAATCTCAGGAGGTCTGTGCTCAAATACAAAGGGATTGCTACAAGCATCCCAAGCTTGTTTTGCTGAGTTCTGCAGGGAGAAAACTTAGGCAAATAGGTGTGTGCTGAGTCAATTGCTCTGTTCCTGCAGGTTCTGGGGTGCTGGACACTCTTCTTATTCAAAAGCAGATCCCTAAACATCGACAGACTGCTATGAGAACTGTAGATGTCCAAAAGACCATAACAAAAACCTTAATGCTCAAGTGTTTGTTTCTAAATGTTTCTAAATATTTTGACCAACTGAAAGCTTGAAAGAAGTGGAGTCAGGTATGAAACAGGGTAGATGTAGTTAACCTTCTGTTGGTCTCTGAATTCCTGCTGTAAATGCACTTTATTGCCAGAAGCTACAGACAGTATTCACACATCCCTTGTGACTTTCTTAACCCGTCTCATTCCCTGCTTGGAGGGGAGGAAGAGTAAGAAGGAAATCAAAAGGAGCATAAGCAGCTGCTAGCCTTGTGATTATCATAATAGTTACATAAGAAACTTAGCTAACCTGCTTAGAACCAGACACGAACAAGGGCTTTTACAGAAGAGGATCCTTTAGGGATCTAAGTATATATATTAAAAAAAAAAAAAAAACCAGCTTCTGAACAAATGGAAATCAAAAATTATTTAAATTTGTTCCCAAATATATTAGGGTTTTTGTTTGACAACATTTTCAGCTGTGTAAGATTTGAGAACTAGCTTTTTCCCTAGAGTTTGTTTGGGTTTGATTTTTCCTTTTTAAGAACTGGAGGATTTTGGTGCAGACTGATCAAAACTCCTCCCAGAAGGGAGAGGGTGTAATCCCACATCACTCAGGAGGTCTATAAGTACAGTAAGAGGGGTAGGGGGGGACACTATAAGATCCTTAAACAGCACAGAAGCCCTTCTTGCCCTGCTCCAAAGGCAGACCCTGCAGCCAGCTCCCTGCAGCAGCCCTGCCATGGGACAGAAGGAAAAGCTGCCCCTTTCCAATGTGCTCTTGTGTGGCTTTTTGCTGCTTCTTAAGTGAAGCTTGCAGATGTTTTTTACAGGTTGGGACTGGCTCTAGAGGAAAGGCACAAAGGGGATTAGTGTTTTGAGTCAGGGAGTCAGGAATGGGTTGGAGCAGAGAAAAGTTGGGAATTTTTTTTTTTAAATGCTCTTAGTCACCTGAACTGGATTTTGGCGGATGCAATTTAAGTGCAGCTACATAAAATGTCTCTGATTAGTGAGATTATAATTCTCTGTTTAGTGAGCTTTAACCTGAAGAGCAATCTAGTGGGTGGGTGTGGAAATAGGATGGCTTCTTCTGTGTCAGGAGGAGAGCAAGTAAGGGATCATTTCCTCATGAGAGTCTTCATGGGCTCTGCACACAGTGGGCCCCAAGGACTCCTCAGCATAGCAAAGAACTGAGGAGCAAAGATCCAGAGGGGCAGCCAGCAGCTGCCTCTGAAATAATCCTTCCTTTGGAAGACTGTGATCGTGCTGCCAGATCCTGGGGACTGTTCAGCATCTCTAAACTTTCAGATATATTTTTTCTTTCATAAAATAGACTTTTTTGAGGTTGAGGGGTGGGAGTATGAGAGATTGACGGACTGTAACAAAGAGGTAGATGTTTAATGACACTTGTGGACGTGGGACTTGTACCAACTATGTTCCTCTGAAATGTCAGAAATGCACGTGGGAGGGAAGCCTGATTCAGACTTTCAGAGCAGCTTTATGTCTTCATCTGTAGCCAAAAAGGAAAAGTGATGGGCACCCTTGGCATATGGAGAATTCTGTACTTTGCACAACCCAGGCCAGTCTACTCTTCTTTAGAGCTTGCTTTGACCTACAGCTCCTGTATCACTTCTGCATGTCCTTGGGTACGTGTTCTATTTCCACACAGAATTTGTGACTGGCTGCTTAAGGCGTAACTTCATCTTTTGTCTGGAATCTCCAAACATCTGGCAGTCAGCTCAGCAGGCAAATCACCAGTCCTTACACTCAGTCAGTGCATGTATAGCAAGTCACTTGTTAGACTAACTGTATATTCTCTGATCAACAACACAACAGAATGCAGCACATCTGGGGAACACAGAAGTTACAGTGTGAGCGAGAAAAATGGGAGCATTAATTCTGTCCCTCTGTAGAGCTGTTACTGACAGAACTTACCCCTAACTCAGAGACAGGGTTTTATGCAGTCAGTTCTCGGGGCAAGAAATGCCTTTGTCTCTTATACAGAGCACCAGCCTCTGCTCTGCTCATGACTGGAGCTTCCAGCTTCACAGGAATAAAAATCACAAAACCAGCAGCCAGTTTATATTACACATATCACTTCAGGCACTTCTGCTTTATGATGCTTTTGTCTCCACCGACTTTCAGCTGGAATGGTATGTCCTTCGCTGTTTTGCAACTGGAGATAACTCTGTTTTTGTCACATTCTTCAGCCTTGCTAATGTGTTCGTTCTCACACACTCTGCAAGCGGGAACTGGGCTGTGCCTCAGCCTCGCGGAGCTCTGTGTGTGTGTGCACAGGGTGGCTCCCAGCTCCGAGCAGGGTTTGCGGACAGGTTTGGTGCTGGTTTGCTCCAGCTCCTCGCTCCCTCGCACCTCTTGGCTGAGGAGAGCCGCGCACAAACGCTCGGCGAGCCCAACACCAAAGTTGCGTTGCTACGAACACGGAGAGAAGAGAAATGCTGCGATTTCTTCCAAAACACACAGTTCTAAGCCCCACTCCCACCGGCGCCGCTGTGCCCTCGGGCTGTCCGGTTGGTTTTGGCAGGAGGTTCCGGCTGCCGACGCCCGGGGCTGGCGGTGCCGAGCGACACAACCCCCCGGTCGCTGCCGCCCCTCCGGGACCGGGACCCGCGCCGGGCCCGGCCA
>WEKX01024441.1:348951-438367 GCA_013390025.1 Pitta sordida
CGGGCTGGTGGCGGGGGCAGGGTCGGGCACGGCTGCTCTGGAAGGGTCCCCGGGCCCTCGGGGGTCGCACTGAGCCTTTGGTCCCTGTTGGTGTGGGGGTCTCGTTTTCCCCCTTGAACACACATTCCTTTTGAAAGAGTTTGCACCCCTGAGCAGGTGTGTTTTCTGTTCCAGGAGTTGCAATCTGAGGTCTTTTTTTGAACCTAAACTTTCTGTGTGTGCTGCTTTATCTCAGGGCAGTAGTCTGGAACAGGAATAGTCCTGGGAGAGTATCTGGTGTGCTGAAGGAAGAGGCTACAACCCCGAATGTTGTAAAATAGTGGGGACGGTATTTTACTAAACAAGTGCCTTACTCTGTGTGAGGCTGGACGTGACCTGCTCATTTGTGGTGTCACGTTTTGAACGAGGTTCACAGGAGTGTTCTGCCTTGCGTACAAAATGCAGAAATCGATGACTTGTGTTAATGATGTGTCTGTGTGACGTCTGGGAGCTAAGCCAGTGATGGAAGCATTTCCCCCGATTCTGGAGCTATTTTACTACGTGGTTTTGCATCCTAATGGGGAAATTGGTGTTTCCCCTTGTTACAAATGGGGCATGGAATTGCAGATTTTAATAAGGTCACTTTGAGAGGTCAGGAATGCCTAGCAGAATCCCGGGAGAAGAAAGTAAACAGTTTATGGATAGAGAAGAATCTGGCAGGGAAGGTGACTCGTCAGTCGTCTGGTGCTGGGCAGACTATTTCCATGCTCATCCACACCTCTGGGTAGCAGAATTGGAATCTGCAAGCCAGGGACTTGCCCTGAACTGAGATTTGGCTAGAAAGCATTTGCCATAGCATGATCATATATGGAATTTTCTCCTTAAATTTCTTCCAACATGTGAAAAGAGTTAGGTTAGTAATACGATTAACAATATTTAATAAGATTAAAATCAGCAGCATAACTCTCTTGAGAAAGGTGGGTGCAGACTGTCAGCAGTTGACACTTAATCTCTGCTTTCTCCCGCGTGAGTGCTGTAAAGAGTTCAGGCTCCAAGGCTCTGCTTGCTTTTCAGAAGAGAAAGATTCTGTCCTCGCCTGCTGACAGCTCAGGTATTGCCTTACCTTTCATGTCCACCAACAGCATCATATTCCCAGCGGGGCCACGGGCTGTTCCCATATAAGGGCAGAGGGAATAGCTGCCAGAGGGCTGTAAGGAGTGTGCAGAGCCATTCCTTTCGGTGCCAGTCTTTGTGTGAAGCGGGGCTGTTGCTGCTGCTGGCACGCTTGGGCTTTCCTGGCAACGCCAGCGCGGGCTGCAAGCACGGAGCGAGTCTGAAAAGTATCTGTTGCTGCCGAAGGTGGCCCCGCGAGCCTGGAAAAAGGCTGCCTGCCAACTAAGTGATGCCAGTTGTATGCTGGGTGTGCTCTGAAGGAAAAAGCACCCACCCAGGTTGCCTGTGTGGGGTGTGTGCTATCCAGCACTGTCCAACGGGAAAACCAAAGTAATCACACTTGCTGTCTTCCACTATTTCTGTTGGCTTTCTGGAGTGGTTCCTTTAGCCAGCAGTACAGGGAGGCATGGCATCTTTTTCAGCAGAAGTTTTAGTGTCAGCGGAGGAGGGAGAACAACCGAAGAAGGGAAGTTCAGAAGATGAAGCAGCCGCTCCCCACAAATGCTTGGGATTTTTTTATGCTAAAAGCTCTACTTTTGAATTGGGCAGATTGACATTATTTCTCTTGTGTATCTTCCTCTCTGTCTCAGTCCTTCCTGCTTCCTGTCAAAGCAAACTCGCAAGAACTTCAGTTTGTCCTCTTCACTGACAGCCTCTCCATCTGTTCTTTTTTGTTTGTATCTGTTGTTTTTTTCTCTTGAAACTTCAGATTGTCTGTTGTAGCCAAGTTCTGAGCTGAACCCTCCCAATCTTGCATAAGGGCATCCTGGAGGAAGATGATAGGACTTCATTTCATCCCAGCTTGCAGGCTGTGCAGGGTGGTAGCAGTAAGGGGAGGCATGAGCCTGCCTGCTTCCTTGGAAGAATTAGCCCTCTAGATATAAGCTAGTTTCAGAAAGCAAGGGTTGGACTGATGCCCTTTTCGCTCACCTGGATCTTCAGGGAAATGTCTTTGTGCTCTGCATGCTGCGATCTGGTATGTTCTACTGACTCTTCTTTGCATTCCTCATAATCTGTTAAAGCCCTGGATTTGATTTGCATTTATTTGTGGTTCTTGTGAGTATCTGATTGCAGGATTACTGTATCTGAAAGGATTCATCTTCTGCTGTTCATCAAAACCACAGGAGGGCTGCTTGTGCCTTTATGGGAATGTGCCAGCTGCTCTTTCGTTGTGCTGGTATCATTTTCATTGTCCTATTATTGGAGGCATCTTTGATGACCTGATGGTTGTGAGGATGACTTTAGAGAAGATTCGTATTGATTGTTATTTGAGCTGTGTCTGGTTTGGTCTCAGTGCCGGAAGACAGTTCTTAGAAAATTCTTGCATGTGTTTTTCAGGAACAGGCATTTGAGACATTAGGAGCACGTGCAATCCCATGACATGATACCGCTGTTCTGGAAGGCAGAATAGGAGCTTAATTTAATTGGGAAACAGTCAACTCATGTGTTGCAGTCTTTACTCCAGCACAGTGGCGAGCGCACTGAGTCTAGAGGGCTCTCTAGAAACAGCCTGGAGGGATTTTTGCTGCCTGCACAGCTCTCTGGAACCGTACAGAGCCAGCCTGAGTGCTATGGTTTGCTGTGGGGATAACTGTGATGCTCCCCTGCTTAACAAACTGGCCGGGGTTGTAGTTGCTGGAGCTCAGACTTGTTAAGCTGCAGGGGTGCGAAAACATGAAGCAGGATGTTGGGACCTGCACCAACATGCAGCCCTGACTAATGGAAGAACCACAGTGCTTTGGTGTGAGCTCTTTAAGGCTCTGCCTTTTCTCCCCAGCTGCTTAAGTAATAAATGCGGGGGACTTGTTTTCACTGCTAATAATTTTTTTCAGCCAAGTAGTAACTAAGACATCTGAGCTATTTTGAGGTTCCAGGAAACAATTCCTTTGCATTAACTAGAAATAAGTACTGCCTCCCAATGTTTGGGGAAGGGGGGGTGGAGAGAAGAATAAAAAAATTGCATCAGTTTAGGTGGATTTTTTTTTAATTGAATCTATTTTTTAAATGTTCTCTAATATCCTGATTTTAATTTTAGAATTTCACTTTCAATTCCTGTCTGTCAATCTCAAGAAAGAAGAGGGGACAATGAAGTAGAAAAGAAAACTGTGTTAACATGATTTGATTTTAGATGTTGATCAAGATGTGAAGTAAATCTTCAAATGGGACAGATCCTGAGGAAGTTCCCAAATGCCAGACTTTAATCTCATGTGAACTTTAGTGATTTGCTTGCAGTGTAAACACTGCAAGTACTGTGCGGAACACTTCTGTGCCTGGCAAGCGTGTATGAGATTTTTCTTTGCTTTTGGCTTTGAAGTTTAACTATGGAACAATGTGGAACTGGTGGTTGAGTTGCCCTGGCCTCTGCTCTGCACCAGCCCTTCTGCTCTCAAAATTCTTGCAACTTCAGAGCTACTCTCTTTTCAGAAATGACAATTCTTTTCCTTCTTGAAGTGTCTGAACATTGTAATTTTATCTTGCTACACTTGTATCTATTCCTGCTCTATCTCATGTGAAAAGTCTTTTGTCCCTATGTCACCGAGTCTGTAAGTGGATTGATCTTGGCTCCTGGTTGTGGTTTAGCCAGGCTGTACTGGGGGCTGGAGTTTAGGAATTGTGTGACCACTTGCTCCAGATACCCACTTAGAATTATTCGATGAGTCATTGGGATACACAGATGTAAGGTATTGACTAAATTGATTGCTCCTGCTTTGTGTCTGCAGGTGCAAACAATTTCAAGCCATCATCATTATCTTTCACACTTTCCCTTAATTCTGAATTTAAAGGCAGTGCTGCTTTTGGGAACCATGTGAGTCAGCTTATCTCACATAACATAGTATTGAATAGCAATGATGGGGATCATCCTGCTACTGAAGTTATTGAGGAGAATGCAACCTTTCTTGTGTCCTACCCTTCCCTGCAGCTCTGCCATGGCAGGAGAATAGTTGTGCCTGGCTCTGTGCAGGTGGGGGGAGCTGCTCGTGTTCAAGCATTCGTGTATGCTGATGAATCTTGTTTTCAGACTGAATTGCTTGTCACTCTATATATAGAGTGGATATGCTTGACCTCTTATCCTGTTATAATAGTTCTGAAAATTACTACATAGAAGTGATGTTTTCAGCTGAAGGTTTCTGCCCATATATGTCCATTTCAATGTGATTTTTTGTTTCAATCTCTGCTCTTTTAGATTTCCTGCACCACATCATTTCACGTTTTGGTTAAGTGGCTTTCCTGTTCTTGATGTGGCATTACCTTAAGAACTGAAGAGGGTTTCCCCCTCTGATCTTGGTTCCTCAAGACTCTGTGCTCTTGAAATCCCTCTGTGCATTATGAATGCTGATGCCCCCATCCTTCTGTGTGAGACACTGAGGAATTTTTGGGTTCTCTAGTCTCCATAAAGAAATTACAACCTCTGTGAACAGCTGGCCAAACAAATGTTTGAGAAAATATTCTTAACAGTGCCTGGCAAGTGCTCTTTGCTCAGCTGGAAGTCCAAGAATTGAAAGCAGAGGAACCAGGGCTTCAGAGATGCTCCTACCAGACCAGACTTTGTTAGAAATAATGTTCTCACTGAAACTGGTGTAGGGTTTTGGACAGCTTGGAACTAATGGCCCTAAAGCTACTCTGTCTTTACTATTTTCAGCTTTGATACCAAGATTTATGGGATTTTTTTGAATGAGACTAACCTTCTGAAAATGCTGGGGAGAGCAATTCTGATAGTGAATTACCTAACAGGAAATTTTCATATGTGAGAGTATTTTGGTAGCTCTTCTGTGATCATGTGTTCGCTATCTTCCACACACCAGCATCACGAGTGCTTCTCACCTGTCCTCTACTGTCTCCTACCTTTAGTGTAGCCAAAAAATCTTTGTGCTGCAGATCTCTAGTGCAGAGGCAGTTTCTGGACTTTTGAATCCCACTGTTTTGATCTTTATGTGCTTTCTGCTCGAGTTCTTGCATACAGATTGCAGTCCATTACTGAATGATTCTGCCCAAGAGAATGGTAAAGCGAGTGTGCAGCTGAATTAATTGCATGAGATCTGTGTATGCCACTGTGGGAAATGGAGAAGTAGTAACCAGGGACTCTGTTTATTTGCCAACCTTTTTAGCTAGTTTAGCATTTTGATAGAAGTTGCTGAAATGAGGCTGCAGATATGTTGAAGTACCTAGGAAGACTAAGGCATTTGTGAATTTATGTTCTGATCCTTAGCTGAAACATATTTTGAATTGCATTTCATGTCAACCTGCAACTGTTGAGAGAGATTTAAGACAAGATCACAAGGGCTTTTTGCTCTTTGTCTTGTGTGTCAGTGCAGTTTTCTCATGGCTGTGATGAAGAGGTGTGGTTCCCTTGTGTGGCTGTGCCTTCTGGGGCACTGCTGTGGCTGCAGCGGGTAACACTGACTCGTACTGTTTATTTCCTCCTTTGATCTAAATTTTTTCCTCTCTTTTTTTGGATTTGTAACCAGAAACTGTTCTCCAGATGTGCAACAACCAACAGAGGTGCATTTGCAATTACAGATTGGCCCTGGGTGATTGCTACCAGCTTGTCCTCTTGGCAGCACAGGCAAAATTTGAATTGGCAAGAAGGCAGAGCAGTCCCTGCGGCACTGCCATCCCTGAGTGACTTGATGTGCTGAGCTCCTTGGCCATGGTAACAGACAGTTGGAGTCCCAGTGCTGGAGTGTCTGCTTGTGCACTGTGCCCAGCACCGCTGAGATGATGCAGAGCTGAAGAAAAACAAGTGGTGAGGTAGAGCAGCTGCCATACAAATGGTGCTCCTGCTCTCTGCACCGCCAGGAGGGCAGGTACCTGCAGGGTTACCTCCCACAGCAGCAGAGATGGGGAGAAGGGACTGTGTGTGCTGGCAGTGTGGCCATATGAGCAGCTGCACAGGACCAGATGAAAGAGCCATTTAGCCTGTTTTGCTTTTTCTGGGCTTAGGACAGTCAAGTCTCTGTCCTCACAGTGCCCAAGTCATCATGACCCCTTCCTTCTCCACACTGAACTGGTCTGCAGGGGACGTGAAACCCTGTGTCAGTAGCCTCAGTAACAAGCTCAGCAGAGTGCCACAAAGCTAAAGGCTTCTAGGGGACTTGTGACAATCATGCTGTCTTCCTTATTATATTTTAATGCTATTTCTGTGTGTTGTAGTGGCAGTACTGTTCTGGATACTTGAACCTTGTGAGTTCATTTTCTGTGCATGAAACACAGGCAGCCACTGCCATCGATGGTCTTGCAAGTAATTGTTCTGTTTCACTGCGGGTCTGAGGGCTGTACGTACAGGCTGGTGGCATCATGGAGCTTTCCTTAACAACCCGTATTGATAATGGCCACTGTTCCATGATGCTTAACTAGGCTTCACAACGCT
Source organism: Pitta sordida (assembly GCA_013390025.1). Classification (NCBI taxonomy): domain Eukaryota; kingdom Metazoa; phylum Chordata; class Aves; order Passeriformes; family Pittidae; genus Pitta; species Pitta sordida. The sequence goes on from WEKX01024441.1 coordinate 355,472, forward strand.
GTGGAGAGCTGTCTCTTTTGAAGTCTGTGAATAAATATTGTGAAGAGTTAATGGATGTACTGCAGACTTGTGTTATGTTGGAGCCAACCATCCAAATAGATCTACAGCATCCCACCCTCACAGACCTGCGGTAGCAAGAGCTCTTGCCACGGTTCTATGAATGCCAAGCTCATTAGCTACAGAAAAATAACATCTGAATAATGTTTACCTTCTAGAGGATGACAGGGATGGGCATCCTGCTGGGAGGAGCTTGTATGCTGCTCTGCTCACACAGTCCCAAGAAATGTGAGCATTACTGATCGTTTTGCAGTTTAGTGTCCTGTTGCTGATCAAAGGTTTGTGTCTGTGCCTGGTGCAGGTGTTTAACAGCAGCATGCAAGTCTCAGGATGTTGCTACAAAGCTCTTACAGGGGAATGACCTGCACTTGCAGAGATTTCATCCTTTTCCTGTGTTGCCTCCTGAATGTCTGGAAGCTGTTGGGCTGTGCATCTGTTTCCCTTCCTCTCAGTGCTGCCAGCACAGTGTAATCCTAAGGGGTGCTACAGTGACAATTACAGGCTCCCTGTTCTCTGCAGGCTGCCAGAGCCTGTTGGATCATCCAAACACAAATGACACCTGGCTGTGCAGCTCTAGGATTGTAATCTGCATCCCCAAGTGCACCATGTCGGAAGTACCAGAAGGCACAAGGTCCTAACGATGGAACCTCGCCCAAAATGCAATGTGTTTATTTTAAGCAGGTAGAGAAAATTATATGGATGAAGTTATTCACAAGGGAAATGGTCTCAACCAACATAAACACATGTAGCATCCTTGTTTATTCCACTTTGTGATGAAAAATACATCTCAACCCCCTCTTTTCTGTATAGCGTAAGAGTTAAACTTTCTGTGCTTGTGAAACTGTTATCTCTGTCCTCTGTGTTGCTGTTTCATGTGACTGAAATAGAACTGTTAGTTTACAAATTGGTACCAATTTCTTTACCACTTGGTGACCTATAGGAAGATTTGTGTTTGTCTGCGGGCTGATCTTCTGTGTATGCCCTGAGAAGGCTTGTGGCCTTGGCCTCTATGGACAGAAAGGTGAAAACCTCAAGTGGGGGAAGCAGAATTGATATTTTGAGAGCTGCAAGCAAGGGAAAAGTATTGCAGGACTTTCCTTCTAAGACAGCAAAACACTTCCTTTTAAATGAAGACTCTGTTTACATGTGTTAATTCACTTTGCTTTTTTGTGGGATGGAAGGGTCACTTTGTGTCTGTCTAAGCTATGAAAAAATCAATGGTTTAATCAATTTCTCAAGTAGATTTAGTCAAAGTGACTACTGTGGTGTGGCTTGGGCTTTGATGTGTGAAGGTGTCCCAAAAAGTTGCTAGAAAAGTCAATGCAGGGCAACTGCTGCAAATAAACTTACAGAAGTTGTAGGGGAATTTTCTGTCCCATTCACTATATCCACGTGGTGTTTTTTTCCCCTTGCCCAGTCCCAGCATGGCTTCCTCCTGGTGTTCCTACTGAAAGAATAGATCGCTGAGAGCAGATCAACAAAAGCAGTCATGCAGTTCACTTGAGCGGTCATGCATAAATATGAGCAGACTTTCTGCTGTTCAAGTTGATGAGTAGCCTCCTCTGCCATCAGTTTTTCCATAGGCTACTTGTTCCTGCTACTTGGAGCTACGTTGGGGATCTTGTCCCTGATAGATGGCTAGGTGTTGGTGTTCCCAGGTAGCTGGGCTGGTGGGTTCACATGGCATGTAAGCTTTTTTTTGCTTTCAAAATACCAAGGTAAATATTGATAAAAGCCACATGTCTCACTGTACACTATTGCCTTGGAATTACGTATTTTATTCCAAGTGTTATAATATGCAGGGTCCTTCCAGCTATGACATTGACCTACATCCAAAACTTGGCCTGTGCTCCTGCCTGCACACAGAACATAAGCTCTCTGCCCTGGGCTCTTTGCCAGCTTTGTTTTGTACATCAAATACACATCTAAATGAGAAGTAACACAAAGTGAGAAGCAACACATAATGAGAAGTCACTCAATGGAAATGCTGGTTGGAGGTGGAAGTTCCTGCTAGAATAGAAGTAGGAAGAGGTACTTGTCCTTGTAATATGGAGGACAATGTCTACAAGGGGTTAATGGTTTTCATGCAGTCAGCTTGAGTAACTCAGGTCTTTGGGGAGGCTTGAGACGGGTAGTTACTGGGTTTGATGTATACTTCAGGGAATAAATACCTCTGAAGGGTTTGGTTATGTTAATAGTAAGAAAGAGCAGTTGGAAAGAAATCCGGCAGCAGGTGACTGTTCAGGTAATGTGTTTCTTGAATGTTTGACTTGGAGCCGTACAATGGTATGAATAATTGATCTGTGCCAACAACAACAGTGTACCTCATAATTATTTAATTAAAAAAAGGCTGATGCATCTGCAGTCATGAGTTACTGTCAAAAGGTGGTATTCCTGGCAAGTGACTTCAGCAAACAACAATACTATGCTGTTCAGTAGTTCATCAGTTTTCTGAAAATAAGTCTAAAGCCACTAGTATTGTTGATTCATCAGAGAAACAGGCAATGCTGAGGGCAAATTCAAAACCATGGCTGGAAATGACAGGTATATTTGGCTTTTCTTGCTTGAAGATCCTGAGTTGTACATAACTTTTTGGCAGAATGGGGAACTGGGTAGTGAAGTTCTCCTTAGAGCTTTTGGAGAAATGATTAAATAGTGACTAAGAAAGACAGGAGCTCCTTACACAGTGCAGTCAGATAGGCTGTTGGTGAACTGGTAACATCTTTGCAGTCTGATTTCTGTAGCTCCTCCGTTATGCTGCAGACGGGGTCCAGGGAAATGACATCTGCATGATACAGGCAAGTTTGGTCTCCTGTGTGCCAGAGATGCTGATTGTGCCTCACCAAAGCAGTGACCCTGAAGAAGGGGGAAAAGGAGGGGGGATGACTATCAAATTGATATTTAAAAAAAAGAAAGTTATAACCTGTTCAGGTACTCAAGAAAGGATGCCTTGTACTGAGACACTGACAGGACCAATCTGTTGATTGCCAGAAAGGCTACTGAGAGGTGACTTGGTTAAAACATGTGCATAATTGACTCTGAGGAGCTCGTCTTTAATCCAGCAGGGAAGGAATTAATGGCTCAAGGCAGAAAGCAAACAAATAAGAAATTAGTCTGGCCTTGCTGCCAGAAAGAATGATGGAGCCATTGGAACAAACTACTAGCAGAGTAGTGAACTTGTGTTTTGACCTCCCAAGGCCTCTAGTCTAGATGCCATAAACCACTGCATTTCACAGAACCACTTAATGGGCTTTGTGGAGGTGTGAGTGGATAAAATGGAACAGTGCCTGTGTGTTAGGCAGGAAACCAGAGAGGCTGTACCTTAAATTATGTGACTCTGACTAGTCCTGCTGCAATTGATTCCTTTTTTAATGTGTTTTAGAAATAACCCCATGTCCAACGCAGTCATGTTATTTATCCCTGCTTTGTTTTCCTTTACAAACTATGTATATGTCTAAATATTTTATGCAGAGTAAGTGGTGCACCCTGGATATAAAGACTCTTGTTCATGACAGGAGTGTTAACTTGAAGTTTGTAATTCAGATGTCTCCTGAAAATGAAATCTTCTTTACAATTCTTTTTTAATACTTCTTAGAAATATCAGTGTAATAGTGAAAGAAATATTGTATCTGGCTTGTCTTATGATATTTATTTTATTGATTCAACTTTCTAGGGGAGTAGTTTTATTAAGCATTTAGTGTGTAAGCCCGTGTACTCTAAGGAACTGTGTTAAATTCAAATTACACTTAAGTAATTCGGTTACTTTCATCAATCTTCTATTGCATTCAATGTGAAAATCCTGTACAAGAAGTAAACCTGATAGATGTTGTAACTTGGCCTACTATTGTTTAAGGATAACTTGTGATTTTTTACAGAATGAAAGTTAAAGAGTTTTATAAGGCCAGAGAAATCACTGAGCTCATTTAGTCTGATGCCGTGTAAAGCAAGGCAGTGGCCTTTCATGAATTTAAACTAAATATTCAAGTTGAGGCTGAATGTTAACAAAAGGAAGAGTTGTGAGTGATGGAGAGCTTGTCATACTAAATACGTTTTAAGATAGCTCTGAGAAGAGAGGCTTGAAAAACAGACCTGGGTCTGCTCAGGCCAGAAATCTGCAATTAGCAAATTATTAACTTTGTTGTGAATGGGTTAAATAACGTGGTACTTGTTCTGTTTCACTTCTGATTGACTACATAATAGCCACCATCAGCAATCTCTGCCATGTGCTGGATTGTGAAGTCTGCTAATTAACACATTAGTTTCATATTGCTGCTGCCAATGTTTGCACTGAAGAACTTCGCATTTTTTTTGGCCATATGGATGGGTGGGAATATCAAGATCGTGTTATGGCTCTGTGCTCATTCATGTGTGATGCTTTGTGCTCTGTTTTTCCCAAGATATCTAATCAGGCTTGGGGCTGAACGGTGCCTTTTTGGAGAATCTTTAACTGAAAGGTCAAAATCAGCACAGAGACAAGTCTCGCTGTCACTCTTCCCACCCGCCCCCGCCCTCCTTTGTGTGTGTCTCTGTCCATGTATACATATGTACGAGTCCCTCAGCCAGCACATTCATTTCTGATTTCTTTCTCGAGACCTAGGGCTTCTAAGTGCCACTCAGGGTCCTCCCAAAGAGTGCACAGCTCTGCCAGATGGATCTCACTCTGCAGCTTGCCAGTGTGTTTATTTGGGGCTAGGGGGGAAATCTGTGCCAGGGGAGCTCCTGGCACTCACCTGCTGATGGGTTCTGCTGGCTTTCCACCATTGCTGTGCAGTGCGAGCTGCTGGCATTTGTGTGTCTCAATTAACCATGTGTAGGAGGTGGACCAGGATTGCCCTTAAAGGCAGTATTTGCTGATAGACTGGGATCTAGTGATTCTTCAGGGGAGTGGGAAAGAAAATGTGCCTTACGGTGGTCTCAAAGTGAGGGCTTCAAATCGTGCCATGAAAGCTGAAGACTTGAGTTTGCAGTACAGATCGGGTCTGACATAACAGGAATTTGTTCGCACTTACTCTGTGCTGCCTCCCATCCTTGCACTGAAAGCGTTACCAGGAAACTCCCTGTTGGAGAGCATAACCATCAGGAGGGGGGAAGTGTTAAAATCTGGGTATTTATTCCAGCTCTCGGGGTGCGTTTGAGGAAGATGCCTTTGTTTCAATGAATAAGAGAGATTTTTATGGTATTGATGGGTTTGTGCCTGTTGTAAGAGCACTTGAGGCAGTCCACTCTTTTACTGTCACTGTTTCAGCCCTGCTTGGCTTCTCCTTACTCACCAAGTGCAACTTAAATTGAGGTACTGAAGCAGCCCATCTAGTTTTTGCTCTGCAATCTAGCAAATGTTAGTGCTGGAAACTGGGCTTTTGCTGCTGTTTGTCTGGTAACATTACCCTCTGTTGTTGCCTTGTGCTGCTTTTGAAAAATACTGGTCTGGTTTCTGTGTGAGAGGTGGTTGGCCCATAAATGTATTCCAACCCACCTAATAATTCTTCTTTAAAATCTTTCATCAGGTCTTTTCTGTTATATAGTTTAAAAAGAAAAAAAAAATCCAAATGCCTTCCTTTTCCCCTGGAAACAGCAGCCTTCTTGTTCTGCTTAGCTGAGTGCTGCTTGTACTGATCAGTGCTGTTCCCTTTGTCTTAGTTTATTTTAGAGTTAAGTTATAAGCTCTTTAAGACTGGTCTATTTTTGTTCATTATTTTTGCAGGATCTTTTACATGAGTCTTCTAAACACTGGAAAAAAAATGCTCTTAAAGGCAAAACTACCATCCATGTCAGGGAAAGATGGTAATTTCTCTAAAAATGAAGTTTGGTGGTTCTATTGTGATAAAGCATTTTGGTAAGCATGTACCTGCACAGAGGAATGCCTGGTCAGAGCTGGACTCATGATCATCTTCTGTCTTTGGACTGGATTGCCCTTTGTCAGCCAGATGCTTTATGATCCCACCTTCTCCCTCCATCTCTCCTTTGACAGTAGCTGTGGTGCTCAGCAGGGGCTGGCGGACTGTGTTTGCTTTAGCTGAGGAGGTGTTTGCCCTCACTGCAGAATTCCAGTTTCCAGCTGCCGGGGAGACCTGGAGTGCTCGTGTTGATTTATTCGGGCTCAGTGCGCCTCAGGAATGCCTTTGCTAAGGAACTGGGAGTGATGGAGGGGATCCTGCCTGATGCGGCGTGAAGCCTTCTTGTTTCTCTCTACAGAAATACTAAGCAGGAATTCCCCAAAGCAAGGGAAAATAGCTCACTCGGCCGACTCGTTTGGAGAGTGTCAAAGCGTCAGTTAGGTTTTGCTGGCATAGAATTAAGGAGGTGAACGACAGCTGCAATATTAAGAGTGCGATTTTAAGTGAGTTTTTGTGGTGGATGATACTGTGAATTGCCCGAGCAGAGGGTTTGTATGCGTTTGGTTTGTGTTAAGAGCTGGCATTCCTGAGCTACTGACTAGGGCTTTTTTCTGGGACTTGGCCGTGGGCCATCGGAATGGTTCGCACTTGGAAGAAACAAGTTTTCAACCTCTTTGGATTCGCAAGCTTCTAAGCGTTTTCTGATAGATATATGGCAATGGATGTGTTCTTTTAATTACCTTTGCAGACATTAAAAATCTATGGACTGCAAGTTTAAAAACCAGTGACATGAGTGTGTCTTCCCTGTAGAGAAATCTTCACCTCTGTGATGTGTCACAGGCATGCACCACTTCTCATCTCTTGTCTGGCGTGCACACATAAATATGTGGGTTTGGACTTTCTTTCATTTGAGATTTTGGTGGCTGTTGTCTCAACCAATCACCAGCACCTAGGAAAATGTTTGGTGTTTGTACAGGGCAGGGTGGCCAGCCAGTCAGTTTGTGTTGATCAAGGTTTTGGTAGTTGCCGAGTAGGTTGTGTTTATGGGCCATTGGTGCTGAGAAGGAATTTTCTTTCCTGGCTGAGGTAGAAAGACTGTCCACGTACAGCTTTATTCCTTTGCTTTAGCATTCCTTGAGGTTGTTTCCCTATTTTACAAATGCATCTTTTGAGAACTGCCAGGAAAATGTCTCTCTCAAATGAAAGTGGAAATTTCTGAGCTCAGAGGAATGAAAACCTTTGGGTCTGTGCTCACTGAGTGAAAAGAGGATTACCAACCAGCCATTCTCCAGTGTGCAAAGCAGTGGAGCAAAGTCTGCAGAGGCTCTCTGAAAGTTATTGGCTTTCCCAAGAAAGGGTGCTTGTGAATAGAATTGAATGAGGTTAGTTGTGTCCTTCTTGGCTTCCCTGCTGCAAGTACAAAGAGCAATGAAACTTGGAACTTGGTAGATGCTTGAATAAAATGAGAAATGTGGGGTTTTTTGAAGTAAATGTCTTGTGAACAGGTCTAGAGCCAGTGTTCCTGTATTATTGTAAGAGAATTAATGAGTTGGTGACTGCATTTAGGCCTGAAAAAAGCAGGGAGACAATGCTGATTTTTCCAGAACTGTTTGAAGGGTTCAGAAATGAGGGTGGTGGGCTGGAGCAGATGCAGTTGGCTTCTTTTCACTAGGGACTGTTAAACCTGCCAAAGTGTAAACTGCATCTTAACAGAAAGATGGAAGGCAAGGCCTGCACATCTCTCCCTCCTAATTACCACAGCTCAGCTGCTGCTGTCTCTTATACTTACACATCTGAAAGGTGACAGTGACAATGTTTTGAATGGCAAAGCAATAGCAGGAAGGAATTTTTTTTTTTTAGCTGTAGTCTGGGGTTTCTTTTCAATTAAACCAATAGTTAAGAGTATCCTTATGAAAAACCTTTCCTCTAGAAACTGCCCTTTGGGAAACCATCAGAAATTTTGGAGATCTTGATGGCTTGTCTCCTGAGTGACTCCAGGGAAAGCACCAGCCAGCTTCATCCTCTTTCCCACACTTGGGAATGTTCACCACAGCAATGGGACTTCCATTTTTTGCTATCCCTGCAGCTCTGCACTGGAGTGCCTTTGTGCACGTTATTTTTTTCAAGAAGTTGAAAAGCTCTTCTCACCTGTTCTAGCAAAAATCTCCAGTTACGTTTTCACAGGAGTTACTTGAGTTGCCGAACCTCAGGCTTTCGGATCCTCATTGCTCATGGCCTTACAAAAAAAAGAGTTTTTATGACCTCCTCTTAGAGGAGGAACAGGGACTGCAGCAGGAATGGTGGTAGTGTGGTTGTGATTGTAATGGAGTGGTACAGAGGGTGGAGGCAGAGGCAGCTCCCAGTTGGTCTGCAGGTGATGGGTTTGGATTTGGTGTTTCTCTGTGAAAATCCGTTGTAGGCCACAGTCTCTTGTCTTGCTGGTTAGCTTATTATAAGCATGTTCAATCTCCCATCATCTATGACACTACTCTATTTCACTGTATCCCTGTAAATCTGATTTAAGAAACAGCTTTGTGGAAGTTTCTGTTCCTGCCTCCCCACCTGTTCTGTTTAACTCAGGAGAAGCTGCAAGCAGGATGGGGTCGGATCAGACACTTTGCATGGGCTGATGGGGTTTGTCTCATCTGGGAAACAACACAGCAGAAGAAAAGCAAAGCAGTGCTAAAAGCCACAGATTTTTTTTTTTTTCTAACTAAGAGGAGAATGTCCTTCTTTATAGCCAGCTCCCTTGGCCTGTTCACAAATAGGGACTAAAAGTTGAAGTGTCCATTTGTATCAGCCTGGGAAATGGTGGATTTCTGTCCTGAGGTCTTTGCCACAGGCATCTTGCCAAAAGGCATCTAGTCTCTAGTCACTCAAACATATACAGTTCCTAAGCCAGAAATGTGCAGAAAGCTCATGAACTGTGATCAGCTGAAGGCCAGACAGTGTGACCTGGTGCCTCGTAAAAATCAGTGAATTGAAGAGCTGTTACTTCTGGATGCTTGGAAAGTATGAGCAGCACCTGCTGTGCAATGTGAACTTGAAGAGGATCACAGGATAAACAGCTTAAACATGGATCTAACCTGCAGTTATGGTAGGAAAATATTCTGGAGTCTGTGCTGAAAGAATTAGAATCTGCATAAGTGAAGTGTTCTAGCAAATGCCAGCGAATACTTTCTTCATAGATCCTGAGGATGGGCTTCCTTCCTTCAGAGCTCAAGGAGTTCAAGACGTATTTTGCTTTGGAGCTAAAAGGCATGTTTTTAGCAAAGGTGGTGCAAGCAGTGTTGGGACAGACTCCAGGTCTTTGGTGTTCCTGAAGAAACACAAACAACTGCAGAGAAGGGGTATAGCTCAGATCCTTTTGCCAGCAGGCTTAGCAGGCGGCCCTGTACTAGATCTGGTTCAGCCCTCGACAAGTGACCTCTGTCACCGAACAGGAACATAAAGAGCCTCAGTGAGCTTTAGCTGAACTGGGCTTTTGCCTGTCTGCTCTGGAAAGAGAGAGACTAACCTCAGTGTTCCCTTCCCTCCCTCAATGTGTCTGTGAAACTACTAACTTGATTTAGCTGCCAAAAAAAGACATTTGAAAAGTATACATTGCTCTCCTGTGTCCTAACTTCTGTAAAATATGGGTTATGCTTGATTCCTGTACATGGTGCTCAGTGATTTCACAGAATAGAAAACTGCATCATTACAACTATCCACACAACACTTAATACAGTGAGGTCTTAGTCTGTACTAGGGCTCCAGAGTGCTATTCTGAGCATTATGAACCCGATTATATTACACATAGAGCTCAGATGGCTCAGAGCCATGCTTGGGATATTAACTGTTTCTATTAAGCTTTGCATTTAGAGATCCTTCTGGCAGAGAAGGACAATGCTGAATGAGTGAGCATTCCCACAGCGGAATGGTGTATGTGAGTACAGTTAGGAAGTGTTTTGTATTTCATTTGCACAAGGGGTAACCTGAGGTCCAGAGCTTGCTATCTTATGGGTACTCAGTGCAATAATCTTTTCAATGTTCTAGTTTTGTAGCTGCAGGTGTTGTGGAGGAGGCACTTGCTGATGTAGATGTACAGGAGTGCAAGAGAAACCTTGCAAAGTGCTATAAATGTACCATAAGGGGGAAATCCATATGTAGTGTGTCATTTGGCAGAGAATGTGATAAAGTGGCATTGGATGTGATTACTTGTGATTCTTGATAGCCTGTGCCTCTGAAAGAGTTTTTTTAAGACTTGGTTTAGTTTTTGTTGAAAGTAGCTTTCAGAATAGTGAAGGTCCTTTCCGTTTCTGTTAAAAAAAAAAAAAAAAGGTTTCTTTTCATGATTCTGTTTTGTGTAGTTCCAGATTTTGTAAAAACAAACACTCCGAAAGCCCAAACAACAACAATACTAAAAGAAACCCTTTGTGAATCGCCTGGGTGACCCAAACAGAGTTGATGAGTTTCTCACTGTTTGAATACATATTATCTGCCAGGTGGGAACTGTGCAACTCTTCCTTCCCTCATCACCCCACAAGTGCAGGAAGAGATAAGAGGAATGTATTTCATCCTGGCCTGGATTGGCTGCCAGCAGACAGGTAGGCTGAATTTGAAGCCTATGTGGCTGCCTTGGATGGGAAAGGGGGGCAGACAGCATTGTATGGCTGTGAGGGATACGAGGCACTGGGTTAGTGCTCATGGGGAGAAAAGGGGCACTGCAAGTGACTGCAGGTGCTGGTGGGAAGGCAGCCTCTCATCCCACCCCAGACGTAGCGAGATTCTGCCTTTGATGGGCTTGGGGTTAAACCCTTCTCCCAACAGAACTGCAATTTGTAGCTCACTCCTCTGTGCTGGGAGAGGGATATGACAGTGAACACCTCTGCAGGAGACAGAAATGCGTGGGTGGAGGAATCCCATGTGCCGTGTGAATCCATGTGCCACTGTTTAGTTCATGCTTAGGCTGAACTCAGAAAGGGGATGAGTCTGTGTGTTTTATTGATGAGTATCCCCTTCCTCACAAAGCAAACAGCTGACATCTTTACCTTGCAAAGGCATTACTCTCCAAATGTGAGTCTATAATGCAAGCAAGGCGCATGATGACCTTGGTGCTCCTGTGCATTCTCAGCTGCAATTTTGTCTTGTCTCAGTGACCCTGAGATTTGGATGCATTTCCTTCTGCTGCTTTGTGTTGAAAACGAAGAATGAACTGTAATGTGTGTAAACAGTTTGTATGATGGAACCCACCAAAATAAACTTGAGGGGATGGTGGTGGTTGGAAGAGCTTGGCTGAGACATGGTACTTGGGCTGGATCGAGAGGGAGAAGGGGAGCCAGGAGGGGACTGCAATGGGAATCAGTCACCAAAATAAATATCATACGAGTGGGGCATGAAGGGATAAAGAGTCTCCTTCAAATCAGATTCTGTGCCTTCCTCCTGAGTTTCCTGCAATTTAGACAAATAACCAACTTCAGATTTTTAAGTGGTGTTTGTGCTGAACACTTGCAGGCATGCGCTCCCATCCAGCTGCTGAGCAGAAATCCTCACTCTTGCCGGTAGCTGCTTTGCGCTTTTTGTGGCAGCAGCTTTTGCAATAGGAGCCCCCCCACCTCCCTCCGCCCCCGGCTGCCCCAGGATGGCTTTTTTCTGTGAAAGAAGCCAGCGCAGCCAGGCAGACATTATCCCCCCGCCGGAAGGAGGGACCTGGGGTCCCCGGGGAGGAGGGACGGGGAGCGAGTGATTCATTGCAGCTGGCTGCAGTGTGGCCTCCTTCTCTCTCTTTGCCCTGGGTGCCAGGGAGTGACAGCTTGTGGGCAGCGGGCCAAGCTGTGAAAAGAGGAGTGTGTGAGGCCTTTAGCTTTCTCATGCTTTATCAAGCTGCAAAGAATAGCTCGATATTCAGCCAGCGTTGGTGCGGGTCAGGAGAATGGAAATGCGAACTTAACTCCTGACATGCTGGCTCACGGCTGACCGCGGGCGCTTTGTACCGCAGCGTGCGGGGAAAAGGGAACAAACGTGCCTTGGTGCCGGGGGGAGAGAACTTTTTGTTAAGTGGGCCGCCTCTGGGACTTGCTGGGAATGTGGAAAGATGGAAAGAGTGCTCTCCTGTCTTGCTGCCTTCGTGCTAGTTGAGGATGGAAACACTGGATGGTAGGGCAGCAGGAGCGACCGGCGTCCTGGGAAAGCATGAGGGATTGTGGTGGGTGAGTGACAGGTCCGTCCTTGCAGGGCTGGCACAGCACTGGGGGCTGTGGTGCGGGTCCCTGGCGGTGCGGGCAGCAGGATGGGGCCACTGCCGGGGCTGTCGCCCGGTGCCGAGGTCCTGGCAGGCTCTGCGGAGGGAGGGCTGCCCGCCGGCGCACAGGGAGTTAAGCTCCTCATCGCCTGGGGGTGAGCCTACCTCGGGGTATTGAGCTCCATTCCCACGGCTTTTCCTTTCTGACCGGGGCTGGGGGAGGGATCGCCTGGAACAAGTAAAATGCCTGGAGGCTGGAAAACGGCACCCCGGCCCCTCTGGCCTTGTGTTGGCCTGGGAGGGACCTGTGCTTCAGGGCAGGATGGACAGGGGCTGCCAGCCGAGGCTGGGGTCTGTCGCTGCCCGGCGGGATGCTGGGTAAGGTCCTGGGTTATTTCTCTATTGTAGGCAAAGCGAGATGGCTTTGCGGGCAATAGAGTTCCTGCCTAGGGACTGAAATAAATGAGTTCTCAGCTGGAAGGATGTAAAGTAGACATGAAGCCCCAGCAGCTCCATGGGCACATCGCAGTACAGGCTAACAATTGAATTTTGTGGCTGAGCGAAAGCAACAGCGTTGAGTTCCCTACAGAACGGGAAGGTTCCTTAACGGCCTCAGGGAGCAGGTCCTTCCTCCCTGATGCTTCTCTCTTCTCTTCCTGCACCTCTCTGACCTCCTCAATTGAGCTCTTTGTGCTGTACAGACCGGGTTATGCCAGAAGCATGGCAAATGTGTAGTTAAAGGCTGGATTTTTGTTTGTGCATTGGGTGTCTGGCTTTGCTTGTGTCCCAGATCCCCTTTGCAAAGGATGAAATACTGTGATCTTGCCACTTGCTGTGCTAACTCCTGTGGCAGGAGGATCTGCAGGAGAGAGGTTTTAGGAAGCAGTGTATTGCCTGTGTGTCTTTATGTAGCCTGGGTCAGCACCCAGATACAGACCGAAGTGATGAAACAACAGTGTACAAATATTTGGCAAACACCAAACTCTTGGTGGATGTTATTGACTGTTAAGTGCCAAAAGCCTAATAAAGACTGGTAGGTGGCAGCCCTTATTTGTTTTTCTGCACCCAGTGACCTGGGTCTCTGAGCTCTGCTGTCAGGTGTCATGCAGCTCTTTGTCCATTTACTCACGCAGCACTGTGGCCAGAGTGGGAGCTGGGGTCTCAGCCCTGTGCGAGTCAGACCTGCAGTGAATGAGCCAAGAGAAACCCTCCCTGGCTGTGAGGTAGCTTGGGACCCAGGTGCAGCGAAGGCACAGGCGAGAGCTGGCTCTTCTGCAGGAACAGGGGGGGTGTTCCCATTGTGCCTGTTCTGGTTTGCTCCTGTCAAGGCTCTTCTCATTATTCTCGCCTTGAGCTATCTCAGGCCTGAAGGCAACGTGCTGCAGAAGGCTCTGTGGGCTTTCCCTGGAGAGACTTGGGGTCCTTGGAGAGTGGCTGTTCAAGGGAAGCACTGCAGTGGGCTGAATTGAGGCTGTTTCAGGCTGCACAGCTCTGAGCTAATCTCCCAGAGGCAGAGACATTACTCACCAATCAGGAATGTGTCTGTATTTTTCCTAATGAGAACAAAACATTTTATCCCTGTTCATTAGCAGAGAGTGAGCGTGTACAGTTGCTATGCCAACAGACTCCTCTCCTCCGCAGACACACTGAGGGGTGTCCTCCATGCCATGGTTAGAAGGGTGAATGGGAAGGCTGGTTCTGGCAAGAAAAAGATCCCATTGTTTTCCCAGGGCTGCCTGGACTTTGTGCAGCTGGCCAAACCTTGCCTTCTCAGGGGGAAGGGAATCACAGCGGGAGTCAAGTGCAACAGAGATTTAATTTATTGGAAAAATAGTCTTTGCATTTCATGCTATGTTATTTTTTCCAGCTTGAGGCACACTCTTCAGTAAGAGAAATGAAGGTGTTTCAACGTTCCCAAGAGTCCAGATGGTAAGCAAAATGCGCCAGGAGTCAGCACTGGGATGCCCATGGAGTGCTGCAGCCCGCTGGGCTCCTCTGTGTTCCTGATCACCTCGGGGTGTGTGGACAGTGACATGCTGGGCAGCCTCTTCATGCTGCTGCATAACGAACCCACCTGACCACCCGTGATTAGTTGGAAGAGTTCACCAGGCACGTGATCTGCTGAAAAGAGTGAGTGGCTGTATGTGGGAACATGCACTTATTCCCTTTATGCAGGAAAATCCTATGAAAGGCAAGAGTCAGCCCTCCAACAACATCTCTGTTCTGTAGAGTTCTGCTGTAAGCAGATGTATTTACTGCAAAGGTTGTCTGTTTGCTTGTAACTTTTAAATTTGTCTTAACCTGCTCCTCACCAGCTGCACCCCAACGTTCTTAATGAACTGATTGGGATTTGTGGGTTGCAGTGGTGCTGAATCAAGCCACTGTACACCTTTTGCAAGAGTCTTCTTGGTACCTCTGGTGTTGCACTTGAAGTGTCAAAAATGACTTCTAACCTTTGAATTTTCTGTGTAAGGGAAAGAATTTGACCTGCAGACAGAAACAAGCAAAATAAAGATGTGACTTTCTGATGGTGATCTATAACTAGAAATGGGCCAATCTGAAATTTGCCAAATCTGAAGACAGACTCTTGGAGCAGGAGTGATGTTCATCTCTGTCTGTCAGTCACCATGGAGCATTGATGTGCTGCTTTGTGCTGGCTGAGCTCTGGGGTGTTGACAGCTCTAGACCCTTGGAGAAACATCTCCCTGAAACTGTGTTCTCCTTTCATGCTGCATCCTGTTAAACAGGATAGTTACAACTCCATGTCAGTTTGCCTGACGGAGCACTCTGTAAAGTGAGCTTATGGAATTTGAATATGGAAATTTGAATATGAAATGTAGGGTGGTACACCAGAGATCCCAGACTGAATGAGCTGCTGGAGATCTGCAGATCTGCATGAACTACTGGCTGGGAAGTGAAACCCTGGCACCTGAATACAAGGAGCTGATTTAGATGAGTCACTGACTTTTGCACTGAAGAGATGAGTATCACATTAGAGCACTGGGAGTACAGGAGCCCTTCATCAGAAGGATATCTACTTGTTGGACTTGCAGCTATAGCAGCAGGAGGGAACAGCAGAAATAAAAACAGTGAACAAAACCACACAGCAACCCCCAGCTCAGACCTCTCTGAGTGTGCAGGCCATGTGATTTCAGTTTGGTAGTAGACCTTGACTGAACTCTTAGATCATAAAGAGCAAGTTTTCAGAAAACCTCTTTGAATCTGGAATATCCAAGAATAAATCCTGAGTACATATAACACTTGTACAAAGATTGGTGAGTCTGGTTTCCTCAGCTTTGCATGGCTCTGGGTGGTTCCAGTAAAACCACTAAATCAAAGCTGTTTGAAATAGGGAATGAGTAAGTACTTGAGATGACTTGAATTCAGGCCAGTCTCTTCTGGATCCATGTTTGTAGGGTACATGAAAAATAAAGCTGTAAGGAGGCCAGAGATCTGTATGTTGTAGTCTTTGAGATCCTGAGCTGATTCTGTCCAGACTCTATTGAAAAAGTGCTCCAGCAGAAGTGCTCTAGAGGACATGCTTTTTGGTACCTTTAAATGTGAAAGATCATGTCTGAACAAACTAACTTCTGAGGTGTGAGTTACGGTTGTTACCTGAGTCATGCTCTACTTCATTCTTGTGCAGCCGGAGTAGCAACTCGCTGTTACTTAGGAGAGAGTTACTTGTTCCCTCCTCATCTCTTCCATCCCTTTAAACAGTGCAGGGCCTGACTTTCTGCCCTGTTTTCTGTGCACCGCCACTGTTTAAGGGCAAAGGTAAACATACAACTGCTGCGCTGTGTGCAAGGCAAGAGTTCTTCAGGAGATACCTTCACCTCTGAGGGGAGGAAAGTGCATTGCTCCAAACTGTGATGATGTATTTTGGCTGTAGATGTTTTTCTCTTACTTCCTACGCCTGGCAACAGTTCTGTGGAGTGTCTGGTGTGCAGGATAGTGAGGAGTTGGGTGTTTCTAGACCTGGGTCCATGTGCTTCTTTCACATGGGATGTAAGGTGTCTGTGTAGCTGCCTCGAGCTCCAGCTCCACTTCCAAATGAGTGTTTCAGTGAAAGACTCCTCTGGTCTTGCATGTTGCTGTCTTGGAATTCTCTTTCTAAAATGTCTCCCACTACACGTTGAGTTCTTTTTCACTAGGTATGAATGCTCTGTTTCTTTCAGTATTTAACCTTATAACAACTAGAGTGTTTTGGTGGTATCTGAGCATCTCTGTGGAAAAAAACACCCCAGACCTACATGTGTCAACAGTGGGGTAAAGAATAAAGTTCCAAATCCAATTTCTATGTTTTTCCTCTGAAAGCATCTCAGGTACTTGTAGAACCTTGAGGGAAAGGTTTTCCCCTTTCATCAGCACCGGTTATGGGCCATTTTGGGGGGTATGAGGTGTTCCTTCTAACCCTTAGAGTATGGTTCGAAGACTTAAATTGTGAAGCAGGTTTATATTTTTAAAAAGCCGTTAGCACTGAGTATTGTATAGGTAATATATTTGTCCTTTCTGCTATTCTGGTGGATTTTAATGGCCTTGCTTCCTTTCTTTAATTCCAATTAGGCTTCTATATCTCTACATCTATAAAAAATGCTTGTTTGACTCTTATAGTGAACCTGGCAAAGGACACAGAAAAGCCAGATATTTTGGCCTGACAGGAAAGTTTAGATTGCTTAGTGAGCTAGGCATGTATAAATAACAAAGTTCTATATCTGATAATCAAGAATGTGGGAAGCAATTAGGATCACTGCATTTGTGAAAGAGATCACTCAGGATTGTGAGGCAGTCATGATAAAAGCACTGTCCAAACCCAAATGTTCTCATATGACTCTGCACAAGAACAAGGTCCTGTAAGGATGTTATTTCAAGTAGTGTCAGGGAATTGCAGAATACTGTGCCCATACTGGAGGAAGAGAATTATGGATGTTCATGAAGAACATAGGACAGACTAAAGATCTGGCACACAACCTTGTCGGGAGGGATTTATCCTTCATCAAGGCAGGCTAATTCAAGGATAAGTAAATTTGTATTTTCAAAGAACTCACAGGGAGAGAAAGGTTTTAACAAATGTATTCTGGTGGAAGAAGTGTGCAGCTGAATGGTGTAGATTGAAAGTAAACTTGCTTTTGAGCAAACTCAGTTTAAGAAATTAGGCTGTTTTAACAAAGTACAACCTCACTGGCAATTCAATATAGAAGTGGGGAATCCCTGCTGTATTTGATAACTATCACAGGAGCTTCTCCAGATCTTATGGAAGATGACTCTTCTACAGCTTTGGGAAAACCATTGCCATCTTAAGAAAAGTATCTTTTGTGTTTAGAAATGGAACAGCAGCAACAGTGATCAGAGATGGAGGTTACCTTTCTTGCAAAGAACAACAGAATAAACTGGGATTTTTCTACCTGAAAAACAATAAGTGGTAGTTATCTCCAAATCCTGAATGGTATGGAATGGTTAGAGGGGAGCAAGCTTTTTTTACTTTTTCCATTACAAGTATGAATAGGTATTGCATGGAGCCAACACCTAGTAAGCTTAAAAACACACCATGACTTAGTCCTTGATGTGTGCAGTTAACCTGGGAAGCTGCTTGCCAGAGGATGTTGTGAATGCCAAGCATCTGTGTGTATTTGCGGACACAGGGCAAGTTCAGAGAAGAAGGAACTATTGAGGGTTACTAAATGTGTAGAAACCACATCTGTCCCACGAAGTCCCTGAGCTACACATTGTGGAAGCCTGGCAGAGTATTCAGGGAGGTAAAGTGCTCACTTCATTCTTATGTTTCAGGCCAGAGCCAGGCAACTCCAACCTGGTTTGTGGGGACGGAGTGGGATACAAACAAAACTTAAAAAAAAAAAAAAGCCTGGCAGAGCTTGTGTTTTTGGGTTGGTTCTGTGTTGCTTGTGATGCACAGCATGTAACTTGCTTGCCAAAGGCACTGCCTGTGGGTTATTGGAATCTACAGTCTGTTGACTTGAGTTTGAAGAGAGGCAGAGAGTATATTTCTGGAAACTATGCAGGTAGGAAGTGTAGAGTGGAGATGAGCAGAGAAGCTGACTTTCCCCCTTTGTGGCGTATGTTGTTCCTGCTACTATGGGAGAGTACATGTTTTACTGAGATACAGAGACTTACTCTGATAGCCTAAATCTTGTTTGTGTGAATTTCCCCTCTTTACTGGGGTCTTTCTTGCCTTGTAATGGCCTGCAACTTAATTAGAGCTAAAATGGGTGATAAGCCAATGTATGAACAGTACAACCTCTGTTGCAAAGCGTTTTTGAACTAAAAATGTCATGGCCTACGTGAGGTTCATACTCTTCAGAAGTACTCAAAACATTGGTCTTATTTTAGGTCCTGTCTAAACATTTAAAAATAACTTGAAAACAGGGCTCACTTCTAGATCCTTCACCCCTGAAAGTCTGGTCTTGCCCTTGGTTTTAGGTGCAGAGTGCACAGTACAGAACAGCCACAGTTGTTTCTTTGAACTTTTCCTTTTAGTTTCAGAAGGTGAGCCATGTCAGGCTATCTGCTGTTTTGTCCCTAGAGACATGATCTCTTGCTGTTAGGCAGTATCTTTTTGGTTTTGTTTGTGGTGGGTTTCGTTGTGGTTTTTTTAAAACTTTTTGTTGACTTACTTTGCTGCTGTGGTCCTTGGGGAACCACCCTGGAAAGCTGATCAGTAGAGGAAATAAGATGTTGTATATTCTGGGAGGAATGCTCCTATGACTGAGAACTGAGTTGATGTATTTTGGGAAACTATAGCCCTTTCCCAAGGATAGAGAAACTGTCTTGTCTGCATCTCATATTCTGCAGTGGAAGTTACTCCATGGAGTGGCTGAGAAGTCCCACGCTCAGATTGCAGCTGTGAGTGGTACAGACAGGCCAGGTGGAGTCCGTGCAGGAATAGGGGAAGGGTCAGCTGGGGAAGACTGGCACCGGGTAGAGTGGACTAAAGTTCCCTTCCTGATGATTGCTCCTCTGTTGTCTTGGCCTGTTGCACCTATTTAGTCAGCTGTTTGATGCAGGAGGAATTTTCTACCCCAAACTCTAAGTCTCATAATTGCAGAGTAACAATGGGCTCAGTTGTTACACCATTTACAGAGTATCCCTCCTCTTTTGCTCTTGATTTCTCAGTTACTGTTTTCATGAGTAGCTTGGCTCAAGCAATGATTCTCTCTCAGCTCATTCCTGGGCATTCTGGACCTGTCTGCCAGTCTTCACATAGTCTGCCCAGATTAGATTTAGTCTGAACCCATCTTTAGCTGGTATGATCTTTTCTATTCCTAGCTGATCCATGATTTTAACTAGTGTATTTCCCACTAAGCCCTGAGAAGATTTGAATTAAAACTTTTTTATGAGGCTAAACTTGTGCCAACCCCACAGTGGCCTTCTGGTTTGACATTAGGTGGCTGATTGTTCAGTTTGGTCCATATGTAAGTCTGAAGAGTGCTGTCTGAGCCACACTTTTGTGTGGTTTTGATTAGTTTTCTATGTGTGGCAGAGTAGAACAGTTTCCTTTCCCAGAGGAAGGCAGAGTCTCTGCCATGTGTGTGGAGCATGTAGCTTAAACTGACAGAGGAAGGGTGCCTGGAGCTGGGACAGTCTGCAAACACAACTGTGCTGACCACAGGCTATGGTTTATCCTTCCTGCACAGATGTGCGTACTTTCCCCTTGTTTTCTTACCAGCCTCTGCTCTGTCTGGCTGTTCCTTCCAGCAGAAGAGCAGCCACTCCAATGTAAAACTCAGTGTTCTTCCTAACGAACTACATGAATCTGATTTTCCTGTCTCCTGGGCACTTTTTTGCCCAAGGGTGACCCTGGCAAGGCAGCATTCACTTGAAAGGCTGACAGTCGGCCAGTCACACTGGCTGAAATTCTTGCTCATGGCAGTTTGCATTTCAAACTAGCACTGCAGACCTGTTTAGTGCAGCCCTAGAGTGAAGGTCTGGGCTTCCCTGAAAGTGGAAGGGATGAACCAGTCAGTCCTGTCCAGTGGCTGTCAGACTGTGCAGATGAGAGGGTAGCAAACCAGGCGGAGAGTCTCAATCAAAATGTCTTTAAAATTCATGGCTCCCCTGGACAGGTAGCTGCTTCTGAACCTTCGTGCCTTTAGGATGGCATCAAAGAAGCTTTTTCCAGCCCTGAACAGGACCAGTAACTGAAATGTTTTATCATAAAACTAGGCTCTCCTCAGTCTGAGTGAACAGAAGCTCATGTTGCAAAGCCCCTTGATGGCATTACAATTTATTTTGTCTTGCAATAAAATTTCTTGTTCTGGATAAGGTGGAACTAGATGTCTCCCTTTTAACAAAGTGACCAGAGAACTCTTGCTCCACATGGTTTATTTCTGCAAGTGCCAAATCTTGCTTCATTTTCACTCCTCCAGGTTGTGGACCCACAGTGATATGAATGGAGAACACTGTCTAATGGCCCATGCACAATAGTAGCTTTCTCATCCCTATCCATATGCAGTCTGGTGCTCTGAATTTTATCCGTGAAACAAGAACTCCCAGGTGTGGACAATGTCTGGAATGGAGGGTTGTGATTGCAGGGTAGAAGAATATGCTGCACTGCTGCTGATAGCCTGTGGCTCCTTGACCACATGCAACTGGAGAGCCCTTCATGAATGATTCCTGGGCCACCATTCCGTGTTGGACTACACTTGAAACCACTGGATATCCAAGATGTCCAGCCTGTGTGTGACAGTCGTTGATCAGAGCTCTTGAGACTGGTGCAAAGTTGATTCTGGATCTTGGGTGTGCACCTAGTCTGTCAAGGCTTCTGCAGTAGTGCAGTGGGAGCTGTTGTATTTCGTACATGTTAAGCAGGTGTGAAGCTTCCCAAGCTTGGGAAGGTCCTCAGGCTTTTTGAACAGCATGGGGTGTTGCTATCTGTTATGAAAGCCTTGGCATTGGCTTGCAGAGGTGGAATCAAATGTCTGGCCACCTTGGATCATTATCTAGCAGACCTGTGTAACCTAATTGCCAGACTATTGAGCCTAATAGTTTGCAGCTGACAACTGAGAACCTTCCAGGCTTAGGCACTAATTCATGGGAGATTAATTGATCAAAGCGTCACTTCTGATAATGCTTTAACATGACTTGAGTAATACAAGGGAGAATAAACCCCATCTTGTTTTGAAGGCAAACCACAAGCAGATTGTGGTAGCGATGTGGAGTTCTGTTGATTTTGCTGTCTCTCCTGGGTGGGAGGGGATAGGTGCTACTCATGTGGCTGCATTGCATTAAATGTATTTGCATGTTACTGCCTGTATTCATGGCTGTAGCCACAACTGCTGACAATCTTGGAATGCTGGGGAAGACTGTCAAACAGCTGTCAGGCTATGTGGCTCTCCAGAAGGTTACTGGGGAGGCAAAAAAGTGAATTTTAGCTGAAACGGAGGATAACTCCAAGGAGAAGAATTTCTTCCTGTCCACCCAGGCCGTATTAGTTCTTACTAGAGCTGTTGTGGTGCTAAAATCTAAGATTTAAGGGGTGTTGAGAAAATACCTGTAACAGAACAGAGCACCCTGCGCTGCTCAACATCTGCAGACCAGAAGGATTTATTCAAGGCAGGCTCCAGTGTTTAACATTTCTCATTTGCATCTTGACAAGTGGATTGTACAGCTCGTGATGTGGTCTTTGTGTGTCTGTCTGTGGTCTGTACCACTGCTGGAAGGAATCCCTTCCATGGTCTGTCTCTGTTCTCCCTTCCACTCTGCAGCCCTGCAGGGCTGATGCTGCCATGGAGACCATGAGGTTTCCTCTTGGGGTGCAGGTGTAGGGCTGGTGCTTTTTCACAGGAGTTTCACAGGGTGTTTGAAGCTCCTCTCTTCTCTTGCTAGGTTACTCCAAGGCCAGACTGGATGCAGAAGAACTTGACTTGGGAGAGTGGCCTTTGCCTCTGAAATGTGAGAGCTTGGTTAGGGGTCATGGTCCTGTCCCCTGGGAAGTATGTGCTGGTTGCAGAGGTCTGTCTCACTTCTGGAGGGAATTTTGCCAAGGCAAACAGACTGTAAGGCAGAAGCAATTGCACTGAGACCGTGTGCTGTCCTGGCTGTTTCTGGACAAAGCAGTGGGGCACGTCTGCTTTGTAGAAATCAGCACAGAACAGATAGTGCAGAGCAGGAATCTAGCTTTCATAGCCTGTGGAGCCAAAGCTGGGAACAGGAGGATCCTGGCTGAGGCTGGGGAGAGGTGCCCCTAATGATAGGGAGGGCAGTGCGGTTGGGAAGGTGTGCCTTGTTTGAGGTGGAGGCTGGTAAAATATGAATCACGTCTGTTTGAAGTAGTGATGAAATCCCAGATGAAGGTTTTCTGTAATACCTGGCCAAACAGTCTGGTGTGCTTTAGCTTTCCTTTCTCCACGGTTAGAACGGACGGTCCTGACCTACTTTTAGCACTCGTGGTTCTGCTGAAGGCTTGGCTGTTCCGACGGCAAACACGTTATCTGCTGTGTTCAATCAGTGTCTGAGTGAGAAGTTTCCATCAATCCTTTGGCAGACAGGGCAGAGCTGTTCCTGGAATAAGGACTGTTGGTGCATTAAACCCGATTCTGCCACTTGTGTGCACCGTGGCTCCGGCCTTGGCTTCGGCTTCCCATGGCGTGCGTTAACTTTTGTGCTGTGCTGTCAGGATTCTTAGATGGTATCTGAATGTTAATATGAGAGATACTGCTTTTAGAAACAGCCAGTGAGGTTAGGCTTCCAGCCTCCTAAATATGCGATTAGACAGGGCTAGAGTTACGTTCTTAATATTTAAAAATAAATAAAGGCTATAAATGTACCACAAAATAGAAGTTTAAATAGAAATGTCATCCTGGGGCAAATTGCAAAGCTCTGCATAGCTCAGTATTCTGCCTTTGACAAGACCCAGAAGCAGATGCTTAATGAGGGCTGTAAGAAACAGGGCATATATAATGTGGCAGGTTTGGTTTGGTTGGGTTTTTTTTATTCTCCCCCTGCTCCCTTTGCCTCCCAGATTATGACCATCATCATTTCTGGGCCATGCTTGGCCAGGAGTTGTAGCTCATCCTCTGATCCTGACCATATCTATTCTCCATTAATTTATATAAACCCTCTTCTAACTTGTTTATGTTTCTGGTCTCATGACATCCTACAGCAATGGGCTCTACAATTTAATTATGCATTGTAAGTGTTATTTGAAATATTCTATGTCCAGTGACAATATCCATGAACTGGCTTAGGAAATTTATCTGTAGCTTTGGTGAGTGCTCCCTGGTATCTGCATTGTAAGACGTGGTAGTTGATTATTCCATGTTTTTCATCTTGACACTATGTCATGTTTCAGGTCTCTTGACTTTTCCATATTTTCCCCCTGGTTGTTTCTTTGTCCATCCAAAGTTCTGTTCTGCTTAGCCTCTCCTTATATGGAAGCTGCTCTGTGCTTTTGGTCATCTTTGTTGTCCCTGTTTTCATTCTGTCTCCTTTTTCAGATGTGGGAATCAGAACTGCCTTCAGCATTCAACACATAGTGGGAATACCTGTTTTCTTTCCTAATTACTCCAAAGGCTGTATTTGCCTTTCTGCTTGATACTAAATACTGAACTGACCTACCAAGTTTGCAAAGTTTTCCTGAGTGATAACAGATAATTTGGATCCTGTTGTATTTTGTATTTTTGCAAATTTTTGTTGGGTTTGGTATTTACATATTGACATCTAAGATATTGCCCAGTTACTTGAAGGTGCCTGGGTTATGTTACTTTTTCTGCAGTCTTGTCTGAATTTGATTGTGATGAAGAATTTTTTAAATAATAAAATTTGCCACTTCTAGACATATTCGTCTCCTTAAATCTTATGTGAACATATTAAACAGTGCAAGCTGCAGAATAAATTCTTGGCAGATCTCACTGATAACCTTCATCTGACAGGGAAACTCTTTATTTTTTGTCTTTTAACTACTTATTAAATCATGATAGGGGCTGTAATTTTAATTCTACAATAGCTGAACTTTTTGGTTTTTCAAGAGCCTTAGCTGGCAGTTTTTAAAAAATAAGTTTAGTTCATATTAAACAGATTCAGAACTGCCTCTTGGATCTCAGTTAACCAGAAATGGGAAATCTGCTCTTGGAATTTCCTGGGTACTGCAGGGGTTTCTCTCTGCTCCAAATATTAGCCTGTATTTTAATGAACAATTGGCTTCTTTATCTTCTGCAAGCAAATTGTTTCAGTGGGGAATGATGGGCTTAGATTTGTGTAGAAACAGAGAATTTGCTCAGCAGGGTGAATTGGATGGGTAACTTCAGTGAGCCCTGTTTTCCTAGCAGGGTTCTATTATAGCTGCATTAAACCTATCTAGGCTTTCTGGGTATTCTGTGAGATAATGGACTACTTGTCTGGGAGAGTACTTGAGTTACTGATGGTGTTTGACTGGATGCAAACTTGACATGTGATGTGGCACTAGAAGAGCAGGAGGCTGGGGGCTGGTGGGTCAAACTGGGGAAAGCAACATTTGCTCTGAGTGCAGCATTGGGAAGCTGAAGGGATGGGCCTGCCCAGGTCAGGCGCTGTCAGAAGGAAGTGCTCATCCAGGTCAAGCACCTAAAAAAAGAAATGTTCTGCTGACAGAACTGGGATGAGCTCAGAGAGCTGCAAGAAAAACTAAGTATTTCTGACTGAAGAAGCTCAGACCATTTAACGTATCCATTCGAGGATTACAGGTGGCTGCAATCTGTGACTCGGGAAGGCTCAAAGCTGGCAGGATGTGTAAGGGAGGGATTGCCTTATGCTTGTCTGCCCTTAGACAGCTTCTTAGGCATCTATTATTGTCTGCTGCTGGAGCCAGTGTCTCAGTGTAGGTGGACCTGTGTCAGTGTTCAAATAGCTGTCTTTATCTTCTTGCCCAAGGAGGATTAGGAGGAAGAATTAGTTTTCAAACTGTTCATGCAAAATGTGACTAGAAGCTTCTTTGACTGGGACTATTTTGTGACAAGCAAAGTTAGACAAAATGACAAGGCGTTTTAGTTGGGGTAAGAACCCCTCAGGGATCAGTTTGCTGGGTTAAGGTGATAGTTTTTGTAATTTGGGAGCCCTAAAAAAGAAATCCTGCTTTCACTGGGAGACTTTAGTCGGGAGTTCGTGGGCTGGAAGAAGAGATGGTTTGTGGTGTTCTGTGGTTTGATTACACAGAAAGTTGGAGCAGATCCTAAAGGACTGTAATCCTCAAACGTCTTACAGTGGCAGAATGTTATCCTTTGGTTATGTTAAGGTGCTGAGAAACTAAGAGCTGGCTTGATTTCCCCTTTTAAAAATGCACATACACCATGATGCTTGAGTTCACATTGTGTTAGTGTTTGAGAGGATGGTAAAGTGGAAAAATCAATTCTCAATTTACAGTGACAGAGTATCTATGAAGAAAGCTTCTTTAACAGCAAGCAGCTTCTTGTTTTTTTATATTCCTTGTAAATGTTTGTGTAGGTTGTCTTGATTTATAAAATGTTCACTATTTAACATTGTATTAATCATTAACTCTTCATTAACCAGTTGTACTGGAAGCTTAAGCTATTGTTTGTAACACGTTTTCATCTCTGCAAGGCTGAAGTTCAGTTGTGCTAGAGCTGTTTAAAGAAAATACCTATCCACATCAGTTAATTCCAGAATGGCTAAAATTAATAATTAGGTGACTTCAGAGGGGCTTTATACAATTTCCACAAAAACTTTGTACATTTTTTCCAAAGAACAACACACGAGCATCATTAAAGTGACTGCAGTATCATGAAGTAGCCGATATTTTGTGCAACTATTGTTTTGTGTAACTTCAGCCTCCATCCAGAAAAGAACCTTGTAGTGGTCAGCAGTAATTATCAAGTGTTTAGAAAACAAAATTTTCCGAAGTGTTCATCTAATAATGCTCTTAATTCTGTAGTTCAGAATTTCTGCCACCTTCCCTTGCCATTTCGGATTGGTATTTTGTCTTTAAAGTTTTGGGTTTTTTTTTAAAGTTGTTTTGACCTCAGCTCTGGTGTTACTCATATCTGGTGTGAAAGAGATCTCTTGTCTGCACCAGTCCTGCTCCAACAGGATGGCTTGGACTTGGGATTCTCCTTGGGGTCAATTTTACTTGGAAAAGAGAGGTTTGTGTTCATCTCTGCTGGAGCTGCTTGCTGCAAGTGTTCTTAAACAACAAAGGAGGGAACTGGCCTGGTAGTAGTAAATAAGACTCAAAAAAAGATTTATTTATTTAATGGGAATGCCATCTTTCACAACAGAAAACAGCAAGTCTCTGTTGAGCATATGAAGCTTAGGAGGGGGCTGTAATTCAGGGGTTTTGTGCAGAAAACACAGCAGTGGTCGTCTTCCTGCTGCTGGGCCATCTGAATGCGCTGGAGGACAAGGGTCGTCGTGCAGCTGGGAGAATGGTGCTTTTAATTTTTAAATCTTTTAGTGCTCTCACTGCGGGTTGGCTCTGCAAATGATACAGTGGAAATTGCAGGTGCAAATTTCAGGGACTGACTTTTTTTTTTTTTTTCCAGGAATAATTCTGCTGGGTTTGGTGTTGAGTGTGAAATCTAGCCTAGAAGTTGGTACATGAACTGACCTCTCCATGTTTGAGGGATAGAATGTGCTATTAGGGAAATAATCTGTGAGGATTGAAATAATCTTTATGTGTTGATATGCTGTTAAAATGTGTCCAAATGAGTTCTGGGTTTGTTTCCTTAATAAATAAGGAAAGCCTCTGAGAGGGATACATGAGGTCAGAAAGGTGAAAACAGTGCTACAGAAAACACGGTCTTACTTCAGATTCCAGTAACAAAATAGTGCCATTGCTTTGATGTTACTGGTTGTTGTTCTGTGGATGTGATTTAAATATTCTGTGGAAGAAGTGACTAATCCTGTGGCCCTTCTGTTGTGATCCAGATTAAATAAATGAAACTCAGAAGTATCATTTGGATATTAATATTTTACAGTGAGTTAGAGGCAATGTTCAGAGTATTGTCTGGAGCATTTTCCTATTTAACGGGAATTCATAAAAAAATGGAATATTTAAAAAGAATCTTTAAGCCTTGGCAATTGCATTCAGAATTAATTAAAGGTTACACACTTTTAGTGCAATCTGTCTGCAACAGCTGTGTTATACACTAGCAATGAGCACAGGAAGCAGAACGGTTCAGTAAATCCATAAAGAGCTCAGTAGTGTAGCCTGTCATGAAACCATCAGATTTAAATGTAGGTTATCCTCCTCCTTCCTGTCCTCCCAGAGAGGTTTTGATGGGCTTAACTGAAAGGCAAGCATAAAAAGAGGCAGTGATGCCTGTGCTTGAGAAACAGCTTGGGAAATGGAATCAAAAGACACTCCTGGCTTTTTTTTCCTCTCAATTTCCATGTAGGGTGCAAACACTTCTGGCTACTGATAGCCACACACTCCTGCTCATTTCTAATGTGTGTTTGCTCACCTAGCAATAAATACAGGTTCATTTGCTAATGGCTCTTTAGCAAAGAGCAACAAAGAGCTCTATATTCAATGTTTATCCATTGTGCAGAGTGATTAGAGGTAGCTTGCGGTGCAGAACATGCTGTACTACCCTTTTGTTTTGTTTTCTCTGTTCTCCCAGAGTCATGGGGACTAGATAGCAGTTTCTTACCTGGAGCATGTTTGAGGACTACTCTTAACCCAGTGACTTCTAGGAGGATATTGATGACTGAAAGAAGAGTTGCTACAGGTCAGACCTTGGACCCCAGCAAGATCTGTTTTTGATTATAGTCTGCTGGAATGAAGAGAAAGTTGCTTTTCCAATCTCTTTCTAATTACAGGTGCTCCAATAAGTAAAATGCTTCCAGTGAAACATTAGGGATAGGTTCAAATACAGATCAAACAGCTTGTAACAATATCCATGTTGCTAGAGTGGTGGTATGTGCTGGGGTTTGAGTTCAAGTACTGGTGACATATGCGTGAGTGTTAGTTCTGCCCTGGCAGTTGTCAGTGGTGCTCTGTGGGGGACAGAGCAGAGTTGTGCAGCTTGTAGGCACAAGCTCTAGCCAGAAAGCCACTATTTCAGGATTCATAAATCCTGGAGACATATGATGGTTTTAGTGGGTAAGAGCTGGCAGAGGAAGGTTGCATTAGCTCGAAAGAAGATTACAGATTCCTCTGAGTGGTATAGTGTAATGACGTCTTGTGATCCTCAGCTGCTTCCAGATCAAAGATTCTCTTCTTCATGTCAGTGTGGCTCTGTTCACAACACAGTCAAGCTCCTGCTGTTGGATGGCCATCAGCCTATTGTTTTGTTTGCAGGCATTTTGAAAGTGAGGAGACTCCAGACAGTTGCACAACAAGCCATCGTGACATCTGCATGATGGCAGAACGGAGGTATACAGACAGTTGTGTGGTTAAGGAGTCCCTTAAATCAAATTTTATCCAATAGAAATGGTGAGAATGCATTAAAAATAACTCATGTTCGGATTGTGGCAAGATCTGCTCTGCTGACTGTAAGCCTGAATTGATGGAGTCAAGTTAGATCTCCCTCCTTCAGTCTGTGTGCAACTACTTGCTGGCTTTACCCTTCATCAGGCTTCACAGGTAACATCTGCATGATGATAACTTCTCTCAGGTGCTAGAATATGCTCTCTCACAACCCTGGAGAAGAGACTCCAAGGCTAGTTCAGGGCAGTTTGCCAGTCTGGGTGAAACAGAGTGTGTTCATAGCTCTGATGCAGAAAGCACTAAGTGTCCATTATCAGGGCAAACAAAAGGCCCAGTGTGCACGTAGCCTAAACACGGCGCTGGTGTGGTGTGAATCAGCGGCTGTGTGCTCTGGGGGAAAGCTGCCAGCCCAGAGCCGGCATTCCTGTGCCTGGGAATATCCTGACAGCACTACCTACTTACCTACAAGAACCGTGTAAAGCGGAGCTTTTCCAGAGCTTCACAAAGCCTATATTTAATAAAGTGTTGTATTTATAATACCTTCCATCCGTTGGATTTCACAAGTAGACTAATCCTCTCAACTGGTTCTTTAGCAGAGCAAAGATGCCGGTTTTGTTGACAGAGGAGCAGGAAAGCAGACTTTTGCTGTTTGGGAGGGGTTTTTTGCAATAGCAGGGAAATAGGAGATGGATCTAGAGCCTTTAACTTTTATTCTCAACATTACTGCTGTGTTTTCTGTACACTGTCTGCAAGGTGTTGTATGGAACGAGTGTGAGACACCGTTTGTGTGGTGAGAAGTTTGTGACCTAAATTGGGTAAGCCCTGCAATAAATGGTGGAGTAGTTTTCTCTTGAAATGCTGCTGATCTTTTTCCACTGCTGTGCTTTAAGCACTTCTGGGCTAATAGCACTTTAAGCCTTCCAGGAAGGCCCAAGAGGGATGTTCCCATAGGAGGGAAGTGATGATAGTTTTTTTAACTTTAACTACAAAATTAACGTCACCCTTGAGGAGCTGAGTTGCCAAAATGAGTAGAGCAGATTACAGGCCAGTTCTGGAGGAGATACTGCACTCATCAGCAATTTGGAGCCTCTGACCCAGCTTGGCATCTGTATAGCTCTATGCAGCTTTGATACCCTGCCTGCAAGAGGAGGGAGGGAGGAAAGGAAATAGATTCACAGCTGCATCACCACCTACTTCTCAATTTAAATGAGGTGGTATTCATAGTAAATTATTGAGTATTTGCAGCTGCTGTCCTTTCTCCATGGGGAAAGCATTAATCTAAATGTTGCAGGTACTTATTACCACATTTCCACCGTGCTGTAGGGTTCCCCATGCTGTCCAGAGCAGTTGTTCCCATCCATGGCATGGCTTTGGGTATGCCACAGTAGATTTCAAGAGGAGTTGATCCAAATATCCTCTGGAGAGGAGCAGAACAGGCCTGGTGATTCCCTAGGTCTGTCCAACAAGATCCCCTTATGTGATCTTGTTTGCACCTTGAGGCATGGGACAGGGAAGGAATGGAGCATTGTCCACAGAACAGGCATGTTTAAATCACCTTTCACAGTACTGGGAGAAGTGTTGCAGAGAGATGAGTGCCAGCAAGAGACTTTTACTCCAGAGGGTGCAGAAACAAGTGAACAGGTCTTCCTGCTCACTTGCTCACCTGCTTCTGGATATGCTGTGTGTCTGCCCAAAGAGATGGGGGCTGACAGGGATTGCCTTGGCAGGGCTGGAGGCTGACTGGCGGTCCTAGGGGAGAAGCTGAGGTGCTATGACTGACATTCTGGGGGCTTCATCCTGACTCCCAGGTTCTGCTTGGGTGTGTGATGCTCAGTGGCAGAGATGGCATGGGAAGGTTTGTTTCTGATGCACTAGTGGAAGGGCCTCAGACCCAAAAGACGCCGTTGATAGCCATAAGTGATAACAATGAGAGGGTTTAATTATGGTATCTAGATCAAATACAGAGTGAAGGGCTTGTTAGTTTGCTCTGAACTGGATCTCAGCTGCTGTTTACTTAAACAATGATCTTTCAGCTTGTGTTTATCTTGGACAGTGGTTTGTTTTACTGTGGTATTTTTCATTAACACTGTATACAGTGTGCTGGCTCCTATGGAAATGCTGTCCTGTCCTGGAGAACTTCTAATACAGCATCATATTTATGTGCAGAATTGAAGTTAAATGTGTCTTTTTCTGATGTTAAAAGAGCAGTGATCAGTTTCAGTTTTGCATTACTTGCAGTATAGCAGCTTCTCCTGAGGCTGCTGTGCCTGTCATCTTGGTGTGGAGATGCTGAGTTGGGTCTCTGATGCTCCTGCAGGGCTCTTGCTGTTGGTGTTTCTGCAGAAGTCCTGTGCTGGCTCTCTAATTCACATCATTTATGTTATTCATGTTCTCTTTGCCCACCTCTCGTATTGAGAGAGCTATTGAAGGATTTTGAGTGTTAATCTTCAATCCTGGTTCTGAGGAGTTGTAACAGCCTTTTCTCTCTTACAGAGTGTTTACCATGCCTCTGGGAACGTTCCTCCTTCCCGTTCTCTGTTTCTTGGGAGCAGCAATTCCACGGGGACTGCAGTATGTCACATTCTCGCGCAACACTACAAAATTCCTCCACCTGTCCATGGACGTGGAATCTGGGACCATTTACTTGGGGGCCACCAACTTTCTCTTTCAGCTGACATCTGACCTGCTGATGAAGAACATGGTTCAGACTGGACCAGTTCTGGACAGTAAGGATTGCCTGCCCCCCGTCTCAAAGCTGGAGTGCCCTCAGGCACACCACACTGACAATCACAACAAGCTGCTGCTGGTGAATGCAGTGCAGAAGGAGCTCATTGTGTGTGGCAGTGTGCACCAGGGCATCTGTGAGAAGAGGAGCCTCACATCCATCGACCACGTCCTCTTCCGACCAGAGAGCCCTGGTGACACTCAGTATGTTGCTGCCAATGATCCCAATATCACCACCGTGGGACTCATAGCCTACTCAAAGGATGAGATCCCTTTGCTGTTTGTGGGACGAGGGTACACCAGCCGAGGAGTGGGAGGAGGGATTCCTCCCATCACCACCCGAAATCTCAGGGCCCACGGAGGGGATGTTCAAGCAACAGACTCTCACTCTATTTTCTCCTATGAAGAAACAGCAAAACTGGCTGTGGGGCGGCTCTCAGAGTACAACCACCATTTCATTAAATCCTTCACTTACCGCTCGAGTGTCTATTTCCTTTTCTACCGACGGGACCTCAAATCTCAGTCGCGTGAGTACAAGACCTACATCTCGCGCATCTGCCTGGATGACTCTCATTATTACTCATATGTGGAGTTACCTCTGCTCTGCCAGAGCAAAGCCAATACATACAGCCTCCTGCAAGCAGCCTATGTCACCCAGCCAGGGAAAGACCTGGCCCAGGGACAGCTGGACACCGAGGGAGAAGTGCTGTTTGCTGCCTTCTCTGCCTGGCAGGCGTCTTCTGGGAAACTGAGCGAGGAGTCTGCGCTCTGCGTGTACGCAATGGAGGAGGTGGATCGCCTCACCAACTGGACTAGGGATGTTTGCTACATGAGAGATGGGAAGTCTGAAGAAGGGACAGAAGTGGCATATATTGAATACGATGTCAGTTCCAACTGTGTCCAGCTGCCAGCGGTAAGTGGCTTTGCACCTTTGTTCTTGTGTTGCTCCGTGTTCCTGAAATCCTGCTTCCCATGGATAGATATTAAAAACTGGTTGGGGTAAAGATCTTTGGGCTGTCTGTTCTGTCCCATGTGGACAGGATTCCTTGCAGAGGAAGAGGGACTGTATGTGGCAGTGGGAAGAGCATCTGGTGTGACCTGGCTCTGAGGACTGTCTCATGGCAGTACCAGGCAAGAGTACTGAAGCCGCAATTCAAGTTATTCTTTATCTGTGCTATCTTCTGGTCTGCACTGCAGGGAAAGAGACAAGTATGTATGTGTGTCTGTGTGTCGGGAAAGGATTTTAAGGGGTGTACCCCACAACAGCTTCCCGACACAAGGGCACCCAGGGACAGAAAAGAATATAAGCAAAACCAAGTGTCAGCAAAAGCCTGGTTTCCTATAGACTGCTTGAATCCCACAGGAGGACCTTTTCCTGAGCTGGCTCTTTGTCTCCAGAGCTGTGAGAGGTGATAATCCTTCTTTAAATTCAATGACAAAGGCATGATGGGATGTTGCAGGATAAAAATGGGACTGAAGTGGCTGTGGCCCTGAATCCTCACAGTCTGGCAGCCACACTGGCTGGTGCTGTGATACTGGGGATGGCGATACAAATGCAGGGCAGCAGCATTCTCCTGGATGCAGTGTCCTGACGTGAGACTCTGTGGCCTGTTTGCACCAAGGGCAAGAGCAGCATGTTGTCTCTCCTCTACAGAACAGGCTGTTCAGATGATTGCCTTTCCCAGCCTTGTGCTACAAAGAGCAAAGTGGTACCACAGAGCTTTGGAAGTCTCTGGGATTGGGTGTGTGGTTCAAAACCAGTCTCCAAATTATGGTTTTCCTTTCAGTAGCTAAAGCTGACTGTAGAATCCTTGTGGGACAAGGGAAGGGCAAAGAGTGAACTTGGAGCAGGGTGAATGTGAAGTCAGGAGGAGTATGTAAGAGGAAGCGAGGGATTGTCAAGCTTAATGTCCTGCTTTCACTGTATTTCTTAGCCTTGTCCCTTGCAGGGCTGCATGGAAGGACTTGTCACATGGCAAGTTTTCAGGGCAGCTTGATGGAGTTAAATGTGAAACAGGTGTGATGAGTTTAGAAAAATCCTTCATCCAAAATTATGTGAAGTCCCTCTGTACCTTTTGATCCAGTGGAGAAGTGGGTGGTGGGAGAAAAAGGCCAAGCTCTGCTGTGTGATTCCTGGTGCACGATCCCAGTGTCCCAGTTGCATAGTTTGGCACTAGTTGGCTGTCCAAAGTATGGCTTCTTATTAACGAGTGTGTCCAATGAAATGTAAATGTCCTAACATACTTGATCCTTCACCATTCAGCACATGGTAGCGGTTGTCACTCAGATTGTATCTAACAACATGTAAAGGTCTGTGCCAACTCCAGCCTGCTCCAGTCAGGACTGAGTGGAAGCGGCTGTCAATGAACATTTTATGTGGGAACAGTGTTAACTCATTTTCAATGGTGACAGCTTGTGCTGGATGTAAGGATAATGCTAATTAATTTCACATTTTTCTGCCTCCAAATCAGCCTGTGCACAAGGTGTGCCCTTTCCCCTAGTTAGCTCTGCCTCCAGGTTTTAGCCCATCCAGGGAGGCTGAGACTGAGTTTTGCAGTTCAATGCAATCTCTTCAACTGGGAAAAAATAATAATAATAAAAAAGCTTGTTTTTATAAGAATTTAAGAGCCAATTCTCTTGTTCAATTTGTTGGAGACTTGTTAGTTGTGAGATCCAGGAGACTGTGTAGACGCTGTTTAGTGACTTGATAACTGAAAGTGTGGAACATGTTTCTGCAAGGCCTGGGAAGGCTGCATGTCTTCTGTGGGTGTAGTTTTCAGTTATGTACCTTGTCCTTTTCCTTTCAGTTCTCTTCATGAATAGATGTAGATTTGTCCTGTTGTTTCCTATCTGTGCAGGTAGGAAGCAAACGCCAGAATTCACAGCAGTAGCTTCTTCCAAACCTGCTGCATCCCAGTAGGACACTGGATGATCCCTGAAGGGCATTTTCTGCAGCATTGCCAGGATGCTGTTTACTGAAAGCAATTCAAACAGCTTCTACGTAAATTTAATATAAGTACTTTACACAGTTATCATGGTCTTAATCCTGTAAGATGGAACAAATTCCAGCTCTTGGCTGTGATTATCCTCACTGCAAACAGCCACTGTGAGGCCATGGCCGAGCTGTGCCAGTTCAGGGAGAGCCTGCACAGGTCACATTGGTTTATGGTGGATAAATGCTGTGTGTGAAGTCACTTGCCCTTGGCATCGCAAATAGGCAACAGCAGTGCTGAGCACAACTGGGGTACAAATATTTCTGGCGCGTGTGTGAGGGTTTTTTCAGCAGTCTTTGAAGAATCGGCCTCAGTAGTGAGGTCATTAAACTTCAGAATTTGTCTGAATTGATACAAAAGTGGCAAAAGATAGCTAGAATCCCATTCAAAATAAACTCTTGAGTGCTTTGGGGCATGGAAATTTGGTGGTGGCCTGCTTCCTAATAAATCTTAGAGGAACCAGACAACTGGAGAAATAAAAGCTATGAGAAGATGAATGAAAGAAGCTTAAGAATCAAATGACAGAGCTGGTAAGAAAAATGTATGTGTCACTAAAAATGAATAATAGCTTAGAGGGTGGTAAAAAACTAACAATCATTTTAAGTTCTATCCTCCTCTGAGGCTTTAAGTGAGAGCCTTATGCTGAGTGTGCAGAAAATCATTGAATTAGTATTTGAAAGAAAAACAATAAAGCATCAGACTGAAAGCAGTGCCAGTCTAACTGGCATGGTTTGTTCCATGGAATTGCTGCACCAAGGCTTGCTTCCCTGTGAACACTGCAATGCATTTGAGAAGGGAAAATACCTCAGCAAGTTAAATATATTTTACTGTGGGATTTCCATAGACCTTGTCAAAAGCTGCTGGTCACATGTAGTTTTTTCCAGGAAGCAGTCAAGTATTTAAACAAACAAACAAACAAACAAAACCAACCATAACAACACAAACACACATACACGAAAAAAAAAAAAAAGCCCCACCAGAGAAACCCCACAGAAATGGGAAGAGAGGCGTGGAAGCTCCAGGTTTTCCAGGGGATGGGTGGAAGGTGATAAGCAGATGCCTCAGGAATGCCACACTGTGCTGTTATCACTGATCCCTGATGCGGGCAGTTCCACTGCCTGGTGCTGGATGGAACCGTGCAGCTCAGAGCTGCCAAATGCAAAGCCACGGACATTAGACTCCCAAGGAGTCTAAATTCAACCACGTTGCCTGAGTGGTTGCTGGAGTGGGAGCTGGAGTCAGTGTGGGCTGTGCAGTTAATGCCACTGCTCTACACACAACTTTGTAAGAACCATTAGTAAGGGGCCGGAGAGGAGAGTGAAAATGTTATCCATAAGGGATTTCATGATGAAAATCTTGTGTTTGCACAAGCCACATTGTTTGAAGACAAGCCCCTGATCGATTAAAAAATGGTGTTCTAGATAATAATTGTTGAGTGAACAATCCTGCATTCAGTCTCCAGAAGGGTACTGTAAAATTAAAATGGAACAGGACCAGGTGTCAAGAAGAGATACTAAAGCAACAGAGGAACTATCCTAGATGAGACTGCGTTTGTCACTTAGGAAACAGGTGAATCATAATGAAACGTCTTCTCTCTACACATGCAAATAGTAAGCTGGCAATTTTCGTTGTATCTCCTTTAGAATGCAGTAAGAGAAAGTTTGGTGGGACTGAGAGGGATCTAACAGTAACAGAAGGATGACTGTTTCTGCACAGCGCTGTGGAGTTAATGTTCAGAACTCTCACAAGACTCAGAAGAGTTGCAGCAGTGTGTAGTGATGACCCCTGTAGGTGCTCTATGATCCCTAAGTGTAGTTAGTAAGCACTTTGGAGCAGGTTGTGTCCCACCCTGTGTTTATAGTTATGTCCTGATGCTTTGGAATTTCACTTTCAGCTCAGAATTTAATTTGTAGGTGATACAACAAAAACATGTGAACTGTTTAAGGTGATACTTGTCACCAGGTGTCTTTGCGCTGGAAGCAGAAATTCACATCTTTTTGGTTTTGTTCTGAAAAACACAATAATTCTTCCCCGAAGCTGTGTCATGGCAGTGTATAGCCAGTAATGGTTTTTTTGAGAACTCAGGAGAGAGTTTCAATGCATTTCATTACTGATGCTGAATGGACTGGCTGAGAACTCTGCAGGATTCTGTGAGGGTACAAACAGCCAACATACCTAAACTAATTATTAAAATACGGCAGGTTTTTCCCTCAGTAAATAAAGCTTAAATGGGTTAAAAGCTGAATTCAGTGCTGCAGCACCTGTTTAAGGAATTTGGGTAGAAGGGGATGGTGGGAAGTGTTAAATGTTCCTTGCACCCATTTTTTGATGGTAATTTCCCTGTTCTTTCCCATTCCCTGCAAAAGGACACCCTGTATGCCTACCCTTGTGGCTCTGACCACACTCCCAGCCCCATGGCCAGCCGAGTGCCCTTGGAAGCAGCCCCACTCCTGGAGAAAACCGATGCCCGTCTGACAGCTGTGGCAGTGCATGTGGAAGATGGCCACACCATTGCTTTTCTGGGAGACGGCAAAGGGAGGCTGCATAAGGTATGATCTAGATGCAACAGAAAACAAAGAGAGTAAAACTTATCAGGGATGCTGTTATAGAAGGGGGAAAAAGGCAATTTCTCTTGTCCCTTGGGAATTCAGGTTCCCACTGAAGATCATTACTATCAAACGGTCTCTTCTCACACTACTGACTGTGGATAATGTGAGTTTCCAAACAATGGTCATATTGTCTTTGGTTACATCTGCACTGAGCCAGCATCAGGGCTGGTGCATCCTGCTTGGTTTCTGCAGGTACTGCACATGCTTCATGAGGCTGAAGTCACTGCATGGAGGTTTTGGTGGGAGGTTGAAATCCTGGCACAGCATGGTTCCATCTTGTTCCTGGTGTGGAGTGGGTGCCCTCAGCTCCTGCTGCGGTGCTTTGCCTGCACACAACTGTGATCTCTTGCAGGTGTACCTAGAAGCCAGGGGAGATGCACATACATATGCTTCATTAGCTATCCAGCAGAACAGCGTGGTGAGTGGAGACCTGCTGTTTGACCAGTTGCAGGAGCACCTCTTTGTCATGACCCAGTCACTGGTAAGAGCAATACAGTCCCTTGCACAGAGGAGCTGAAAGCTGCATATGGCTAAGCCTGTGCTGGGCAGCAGCTGCCTGTCAGTCTGACTTAGAGGGATGGGGACTGGCCTTTTCCAAAGGCTGGAGGAAGCCTTGTTACCCTAAACTGTGGCCTGTTTGCATGTGCATTTTTCTAAGTGTGTCAGGCTGTTTCAGCAGTGATGGAAGAATGTGAACTGCAGACTATAAAAGGCTGCTCTGCTGGCATGAAGACAAGGGACCACAAATTCCTGGGTTCCACTGTGTTGAGCAGGAATTGTTTGGACAACAGCCTTCATCTCCATCTGAGCAGAAGAATGTGAGCCTCTGGGTTCACATGTGACCCATCTTGGTTTTGCAGGAGATTTAAAAAAAGAAAAGGGAGGGTTTGTGTACTCAAAGTGTAGCACTTCTGGTTTTAATCAGTTAAGAGATAAAGCTGTTCTTCTGTAGGCATGTAACCTACAAAAAGCAGAAATGTGTGGGAAATGCCTTCAGATAGCAGAGGTGTGCTCTGACCAGGGATATAATAACAGCATTGCAGATGAAATCAAGCTGTACAGGGAGCCCTGTTAGGCACCTTTCCCTCTTTTCCTGCTTTCTGTAATTGTTTGTTCCCAGAGGCTGTTGGAAGAAAAGAGGCATTGCGGTGCCTTGGGCTTTTGGGATATTGGTGTCTGCTGAGTAGGAAATCCAGCAATGGATACTTTCTTTGAGAGGATTTGTACAATACCGCTCATATCAGCTCTTTGAGCTGGGAAGAAAAGGATCCTCCTAGCAAAGGGAAAATCAGCTCTTGAGTTACTCTGAAGGAGAGAACAAACAAAAAATGAGAGCATGGTGGAAAGCTACTTCTTCCCTTCACTCCCACAGTGCACTTTAAGTTACTTGTAAAATTTGTAACACTTCAAAGGAGGAGTTCAAATCTGTGAGTGGAAGAAGATTAGGGAAATCTGAAATATATCCTTAAGAGTAATTGTTCCATCAATTAAAAGATGTAAATTACATCATGTACTTAGCAAAAGTAGTAGGTCTGGGATTAGAAGTTGGCATTTCAAAGTAGCTGACAGTGGTAGCTAAAGTGTAGTAGCAGATTAAAGAGGGCAAGAGGCTGAAATCAGCAAGGATGGTAAGTTAAAGCAAAAGAGTTTTGCAAGTAAAATTTACCCCTGGGTGGCAGAAGGCTTTTGTTCCACACTGATCAAAGCTTCATGGTCTACTTCCAGTCAGTTCTGCCAGGCAGAGCTGGGCAATAGTGCAGATGGATTCAGAGGTCTAACCTGGAGCTGCTGTCTCCACCTTCAGTCACCTGCATGTAAAGAGAGATCTCACATGGCAGAGTTCAGAAAAGCAAAAAAGTGGGGGATAGTCAATCTGCTATTCATTAATCCACTTTATTAAAGTACTTTTTTTGACTAAATAAAGTTTCCTTGCAAAATGTGTCACAGGTAACCCAGTATGCTTTGCTTGCCTCTATGCCTCTGTACTGATGGATGTGAAATCACCATTCACATGGGCTTTGGAAACTTGTTCCTTTTTTCCTTGTTTTTATGGGAGGATAAACTGGGGATTAAGAAGTTATTTTGGTGAGCATTCAGATGATGTGACTTGCTAGTAAGGCATAAGAAGCCAGTGACCAGGGGCCTGTGTTGTGTGTGCTGTGTTTTCACTCATTTCTTTCTCTGACAGGTTGTAAAGGTTCCCATAATGGAATGTTCCCTGTACCTGGACTGTGAATCCTGTCTGGCACTGAAAGATCCCTACTGTGGCTGGTGTGTCCTTCAGGGACGGTAAGATAGATCCCTGTTCACCTGCAAGGATTTTAGAGGGATAGTGCTTAGGGGTTGTCTCTACTTACTCTTTTCGTTATATCTGTATCTGGATTTAGTTGATTTTTAGTTGCTTTATGGGATATTCACTCAAACCTGGCTTTCTTCTTTCTGCCTCCCTAAAAGGGCATATTTTAATTGCTTTTTGGGTCTTAGCCCACCCCTCATGATTCTCCTGTCCAGTGGATTTCAGCCTGGCTTTAGTCTGGCTGCAGCTCAAACTGCCTTATTTCAAATGCAGAGAAACTATCTTCTCTTTTCCTCTGGTGTCACTCCCTTATTTAGCGCTCTTTTACTTCTTGCTCGCCTACTGATGTTGCTTAATGTGTGTGTGTGCCTGCTTGCTGGCTCTATTTCTCTGTAGAAAACCATGGGAACTAGTTTGTGACCCCTGAAGCTCACGAAGTGCCTACCCATCTCTATTTTGGCAACAGTTCATCCTATAATTGAAGGTGGTGAGAGGCTGGGACTTCCATGGCTTGTGTAGCAGCTTCCCCAAGACTCTAGCAAGGCTTGAGGCATTTGGTGTCCACTTGGAAGCCAAACACATCCTGCTGCCCAGATCTCTCATAGCTCTTCTTGCTGGTTCCCTGCAGGTGCAGCCGTCGCTCCGAGTGCTTGAGGTCCAGGTTGAGCGAGCAGTGGCTCTGGAGCTTTAACTCTACACAGCAGTGTCTGTCTGTCCAGTCACTAACTCCCGCCAATATCAGCAGAGAGGAAAAGAGGAATGTAAGTTGTGATGATCCTCTGATGATGCTCGAACTTGTGACTCCTTAGTTTGCAGGGGACTTTCTGCATATCTCTGGTGTTTTCTGTGAGGTACTGAACCTTCAAGCACATTGTTTGCTTCACATGAGGGACTTTTCTCCTGGTACAGCCAAGCTGTTAGTTCATTTGTATTTTTTTCCCATAAAGCTAAATGTCCTTGCCTGCTAAGAGTTACTGGGTATTCTGGAGCATGTGATGGCTGCTTGGGTATGGGCCCCTCCTTGTTCTAGTATCTATGAGGTGCCCATGTTTGAGCTTTCAGTGTTTCTGACACTTGTTGTCACAAAGATCTGAAAAGAGCTACCCAAAATTACAGTTTCAGTCTGGCATGTGAGATCTGGAAGAAAAGATAAGAACGTGCTGGAGTGATTTGAAGTCTGTCAGTGTGTTACGAGGTGGCAAGAACCTGTCTTTTGCTAGAGGATTGGGCAATGAGGGAAGTTGTCAGTTGCTTGAGAGTTGCCAAGTTCAGTTTGGGAATGGCAAGAGGTGATGAATGGAACAGTCAGTCCTAGGAGGCATTACAAGCAAATGAGTGTATATGTAGATAACTGCTTTATGGGGCTTTTCCTGTGAAAAACCAGAACCGGAAAATTAGATGAAATGAGGGAAAATTATTAGAGGGCAAATTATTTACTGGATGTTATTGAATTGGCAGATATTCTTGGCCATCTCAGACTTACCTTCACTGCGTGAGGAAGAATTTTATTCGTGTTACTTCGAAGATTATGAAAGCCCAGCAGTTCTAACAGAGTCAGGAATCATGTGTCCTTCTCCAGATCCCAGCCAAGCACCAGCTTTGCCAACAGGAACAGGTTAGTGAAATGCTTGAAATGAAGCATGATAGCTCTGATAACATTGTTGGGAGAAAATACACTGGAGGTCCATCAGATTGCCAGGATTAACAGCCATGAATGTGTGTGGACTGTCAGCAGGTGTTCATTTCATTCCTTATAATATCTGTTTGCTTTCTACTTGTGTGTCACACACATCCTGTGCTATTTTGGGCTGTTGCCAAATTCCAGTGCCAAATTCTGATAGTTGGAAAGGAGACCCTGTTTGAAGGGTTGCATGCAAATCTGAGTGTGATCTGAAATGCAGTCTAGAGAGGTGGCTGGTTTGGCAGCCTTGTCATAAATCTGGAGAGAGGACTCTCTTAAATACTCCTTTGTTATTTAAACCGAACAACATGCAAACCTTCTCAAAATCTCACTGGTGGGAGAAGGAAGTACACGTAAGGAAAGGCAAGAAGAGACCCACGGTCCTTAGAGTTAGAAATCAATCTGCAATGCGGCATAATCTCAGAAAATACATAGTCAGCCTGTGAACAATAGCTGACTGAGTGTTGCTGATTGGCTACTCCAGAGGACCTGGAAAGTTCTCAGTTTATCTTCTTTGCATTGGATTTTACCCAACCTGTCAGTGTGAGCTCTGACGAGCTGATCTCTTCAAAGAGCTTGTTCATCTGAAGTAAAAGCCAGGTGCCAGTTGGGAAGCATTCCACAGGATTCACCTAAATGGCTAAACAGATTTTCCATGCAAATATGCAGCTGGCTAATAAGTCTGAAGCAATCTTCATGGATGTAACATAACAGCAGAACTCAGCAAACGCACTCATTCGATCTCAAACTCCTTCATTTTCAATATTATTTACAATACTACAATACTGTAATACCTGGCTTTCACAGTACTTTTGTCTGGAACAAACCAGCCAGGTCAGAAGCAAAGGGAAAGGGCTTCATGCACTGCCACTCCAGGCAGAGTGGGCAGGATTGGCTTCCCTGTTGTGCAAATGTGGGCCTGAATTTAATCACAGTTGTGAAAAATCAGTGTAGATAAAGCCACAGTTCTCATTATTCTAGGCTTCAGATATTCTTATCAACTCCTTTGTATATAAGTCAGTCTTCCTTTATTTCAAGCTGCTTTCCCTATGTTACTGTCATATTGCGTTTCTGAGACTTTATCAAGTGACTCCTGCTCTGTAGCCTAAACTTGTTCAGAGATGATTTCTGTCTGTTTGATCTATTTGTGTTGCCTTTTGCTTCCGCAGCTCTTCTCCCACTCAGCGAACTATGGCCAGGAATTCCTAGCACAGAGTTTTGCTGTGTTAACTGTGCCAACTTTTTCTTCATGTTCTCTTGTTCCTCAGACTTCCTCTCTCCTTCCCTCTATTGCTAGTCCTTTGCACGGCTTCTGTACTCTGCTAAGATGAATGGAACCTGGTAACCAGATTCATACGTTGTTTTCTGAGTGAGATCTCATCAGGGCCTCATATACCTAAAATATTTGCCTTTTTCTGGCTTTGTTTTAAAGGTTGCATACCAGTCACTTGTAGCTGTTGAGCTCCAAGCTGGTAGCACGAGCTCCTGCTCACAGTTTGCAAGTGCTGAACGTCATCTTCTGTACTGTCCAACAGCATTATTGGAAGTCATGGGAAATAGTGGCTTTTTTTTGAGAAAGGAATATTTATAAATATGGTGTCATAACCCTGAAATGCTGGGAGGTGTTAGCCCTTCCACCACTGCCAGATGCAATCCGCCTCTATGACAGCGATAGGAGTTGGCAGTACTGCAGTGACTCCAGCCTCCAGCTGCATAAGATACTCTTTATTTTTTCCTAATCATTGGTTTCCATACACCCCTCATTACTAACTTTTATTTGCATACTACTTCACTTGCCATCCTACCAGGAACCCAGCTTAGGCCTGACTGATTCTTTGCATCTTAATTGTTTTGTTGTGATTAGGTCTTGCTTGCAAGAGGAGCTCTGAGTTCTCACTTGTTTGTTACTTAGTTTTATAGCAAACTGCCTTGGAGAAACAGCAACTCCTGGAGTTGAGCAGGGAATGCAGTATGTTCCCATTGTTTGGAGAATTACTGGCCAGCTCTCAGGTTGGAGGAGGCATCTGTGTAGAACAAGATTAATTATCTGATTTAGTGCTGTCATATGCAAAATATCCCCTTCAGACTGATGCTATCAGCTGCAGCAAGTTTTGACCATCTCTGTAGCAATTTGGTCTACAGAAAACAGTGGCAGCCTCTATCAAAGAGAACAGGGCTATCCTGAGGCTTGTAGTTGATGTAAGACCTGGATTTAAGGCAGATAAACCTTCAGTCGTTGTGATTGAGATTATAAATCTTATAAACCTCTTCACTGACTCACTTCTTAGCCTGGTCATAGAACAAAGCTCTCAAGGTGAAGGCAGTATGTGAAGGGCATGTCAATTCTAAGGATTTCATTTTCCTTCAGATGACAAGGGAAGACAATCAGTTTCGAGCCTCAGTGTTACATCTTCCTCTAATATAGAGATGGCAGTAGAATTACAGAGATAAAGATGGAGGTATATACAGACTAAGCTTCCTTCCCGTGGGTTGGCAAGAGCTGTCACAAACTACCCCTGACAAACTTGACCAACCTGTTTTTAGTGTCTGTAGGATAATCCAGTGATTGAGGTGCTGGAAGCATGGCAGAGGATCTGTCTGTGTTTGACAGTGTCTCTCCTAAAGTATGCTGTGTCTCCCAATAGAATGGCAAACTTGTAGGAGCTCCATTTCTAAGAAATTTTTATTTTCATTTTCAGATCATATCACCATAAAGCTTGTAGTGCGTTTCCATGACATCTTCATTGCTTCTGTGGACTTCTCTTTCTATGACTGTGCTGCAGTGGCCCTGCTGTGGAAATCGGCACCGTGAGCACCTGCTTTTTCTGTTCTATAGTTCTAGGGAGGGTGGCTCTCCCTTCCGGGGTTGTCTGTCTTAGCAGCTGCTTTTCTGTCATTGTTCCAGGTGCCAGAAGTGTGTGAGCAGTCTCTGGGGATGTAACTGGTGCATCCAGCAGCACCTCTGCACCCACAAAGCAGCCTGTGAGGAAGGAACCATTATCTACAATGAAAGGGTACGTCTCCTACTCAGACCTAGTCCTGTATTCAGCAGCAGCCTCAGTGAGTCAGATCTCTTCTCAGGCAGAATAGCATCTGTCAGTCACATCAAGCAAGGAGATGAGCTGTTGGAGCAAAGAGAAGCTCCCTTGGAGCAACATGAGGCTCTGTATCTCTGATACTACAGCTTTCTGGGGAATTGCCATCAGATGAAGCAGGTCGCCCTTATCTTGAGACTATCCAGCCTGTTTTCAAAGTAGGGGACAAGAGCAAGCTGGCAGGGAGGTTGTAAGTGGGGAGGTGGAACAGATGCTGTTTGTGGCTGCCACAAACAAGGTGGCCTTGAAGCTGATGTTTTGTGAGGGATAAAGACTGACAAACCAGTCCCATCTCAAGAGAATGTGGCATAAAGTGTGGCCCTCATTAAAATCCAGAGGGTGAACCCACCTCTTGTCTGTAGGAAGTGATGCAGAGTATTTTTCTGCTTGGGTTTTATTGTTTCATTTCTTTCACTCTTCTCCCCCCACCATGTTGTCTTTCTCTAGACCCAGATCCCAATCTCAAGTGTGTATCCTTCTTCAGCTGCTCCCCTCACCAAGTCCTCCACCACAGCCCCGACCATGGCCACAAAACCCGTCACTACCCCCGTGCATGTGGGACCGAGCACTGTGCCCCCCACAGAGCCCATCCACATCACGCCTTCCGCAGCCTTGGATGCGACGACTGAGCCTGTGGAAACCCTCAGCTACACATACCTGACTCTCCCAACTGAAGCTGCCTCTCTCCAGGCTGCCACAGAATCCCCCTTACCACCACCAGCAGACAAACCTGCTGTCACTCTGCCAGAGACAACCTCTCCTGCTGCATCTGTTCCCACCAGCCCATCCAAAAACGTGGATCATGCAGCCCTGCCCACTGAAGGGCCAGCCACAGCCCAGGAGCCACGGCACACCGACCCACCCACCACCCTCGTGGGCAGCCCTCTGCAGACATCTGCAGCAGCAGTAACACCTTCCCCTCCTGTGACCAGTTTCAAGTGGCCTCCAAGTCCTTTTCCTACCACAGAGGTGCTGACTTCTGCCATCCCATCTCCCCAGACCCCCAGCCAGGTTCCAGGGAGCCCTGTGGC
The DNA here is from genome assembly GCA_013390025.1 of Pitta sordida. Lineage (NCBI taxonomy): Eukaryota > Metazoa > Chordata > Aves > Passeriformes > Pittidae > Pitta > Pitta sordida. The sequence goes on from WEKX01024441.1 coordinate 400,390, forward strand.
CTCCGATGACTCTCCGGTATTACCGGGAACTGAACTATCTGCTTCAGAGCTCCCACCCTCGGCTCCCCCGGAGTGGCTGCTGGAGGAAGGCACAGAGCTCCAGGACACAGAGGACTGGATGGATTTGCTGCAGGCTGAGAATGACACATCTCTCTTCTCTGCTTCTACTCTTCTGTCGGGGGATGGCGATTCTTCCGAGAGGGATGTCCCTGACTTTCCCAGGATCCTTCACCCCGACCTCGATTATCAGTATGATGCCCCTGAGTTTTGGGAGGAGGTAAGTTACTGGGCTTTGGAATTCACAGTCTGAGACTGAAACTCTGAAGTTTTCATACAGATTGCCAGTCTGGTATTTCAGCACACAGGAGAGATTTTGCCCTGTGCTTTTTTCAGAATGAGGAGCCTAGCTGGGGTCCAGGTGCATGTCCCTGTGTCCAGGGAATCCAGGGATCTTCACTGTTTCCAGTCAACGTGGCAAGGAAGATAACCCTGCTGGGAAAGAACTTCCATCTCTATCAGGTAGTTAGCTCAACACCAATGCCATTAAGAAACTGTGTTGTTGCAGGGCACTCTTTGGGCAACTTGTTCACTGGACTGTTAAAAATATGTGTAAGGCACAGTTGTGCCCTTGCCTAGGTTTCTCCTAGAGGAATGACCTACTTCTGTGCATAAAGAATTCCATAGCTGTATTTATTGGTAGGTAGGAGGTCACACAGAAAAAGGGGGAGTACAGGTGTGTGCTAACCTGCTGGAGAAGATCTGCATGCTTTTGGATTAAATTGCACCTGTGCTGCACTGCAGATGGTAGTTCTTGGAATAATTTCCTGCTGAATCCCTGCTGATCATTTGTGTCTCCATAAGCTAAAGATAAGTCATCTGTTCTCCTTCATTTCTGGCATGCTCATGTTAATGTGGCTATTCCTGTCATACCTGAAACTTCTGCAATGGGGAAAACCACTCTTGACAGCTGTTTCTTGGCTGTGCTTTTGATAAAAATTCTCTTTGCTTTTCAAGACAGAAGATGATTTAGTAACCTTTTGCAGACAGCCTCCCCAGAACATACAGTGCAGTCTAATTGTTACTCTGTACCTTAAACCTGACATTTTACAGGAAGTATCTTAAGCAATTAAATGGAAAGCTTGCAGGAAAGAGACAGAGAGAGGAGAAAAATGGTCTTTGTGGTTTTTACGTGCTCTGCCTTACTCTGTGTACTCCATTCTTCATTTCCAGGCTAGTGTTTCACAGAGACATACAGGCATAACTTCACAGTCCCACTGTTTCTTTTTAATTCCTCCCTCTGCACTGAGTTCTGACACGGACACATGTGCTCCCTTCTAGGTGTTTTGTTTTGTGTTGGTTTACCTTTAATACACGGAGGTAGTGACAGCATAGACAGCCCTTCAGTATAGCATAGAGATGGCATAACAAAGGGAGTAAGAGGAGCACACTGCTCGCACAGTAAGTGGCTTAATAAAAGGTACTGAACTGGAGAGGCAGAAGGACACTTGTGCAGCCTGAAACTCTGTGTTGTAGAGAAATGGTGCCATGTGTCTCTTCTCTGCAGGACCAGCAGTGGGACTATGAGTGTGTCCTGAACTTGGAGGGGAGGACAGTGGTGATGGAGGCTTATGTGGAAGGAGATGAAACAAACCAGTCCCTCTGTTATATCACCTGCCAGATGAATCAGGTGAGTGCTTGGATTACTGGGCCAGATTACTGTGTTCAGAATTCCCACAGGTGCTGGGTTTGCTCAGCAGGCTGGAAGGCAAGCTTTGAGGAAAGGAGCATGTTTTGCAAAAGTATTTGTAGAATATTTAGCACTATGGAGCTATCTGTGATGCTGCTGCCCAGCAGTAATGGGATCTTCAGCTTGCAGGAAGGCTGTGGAATCTGAGCCAGACCACCTGTTGGTGCATTGGCTGTAGCAGGGGATGATGCTGTCTCTGAACTGGTCAGTGTGGTGCCACTCCTGCTTTAGCTTGAGGCACTGTTGTTAGTTGTTCTCTGGATCTTAACTTCTGTGGTGGTTGTTCTTTTGTGAGAAGAAAACTGCTGTTAATGCCAATTTTGTCCTTGGTGGCATGAGCTAGCCTGTGGATTGTAAGATTAACAGGCAGAATTAAATCAGCCATGTACATTTCTGGATGATGTGCGAGTTTTACTTAAGGCAAGATTTGCAAGCAGTAGCGGTATTTTTAGTTCACAGACTCATATATGTAGTTAAGGGAGAAAAACAACACGGAGTCTTGTGCACATGAGCCCTGCAGACCAATTGTTACAGGTATTACATCTTAAGCTCTACTGAAAGTGCATAAATGCCAACTTGAACAGTTTCCTGAGCAAGTGGCTTGTGGAGAGGAATTTGGCATTTAGGAAGTTAGACAAGTATTGTTGCAAGCACAAGTTTGTTTTCAGTGTTCATCCTAGTGAACCAAAGCAAGCTACTCTTTCTGGAGCAGAATTATGACTATATGAATCAGTGAGGACAGGCCTGTGCCACTGCCTCTGTTACCACTGATTTGTCTCCATGTATGGGAAGCTCCATGTAGTCTGTATATGCAGGATGGATGCTGATGCTTTTTGCCTGTTAAGCTGGTTTATTTGTGCCTCTGTTAAGTCCTCTGATGGTCTTTGTCTTTGCAGTACAGTTACACAGCACCTCAACTTGAATTCAATGCTGTGGTGTTTGTGCAGAGGCGACGACACCTTCGAGTGGACAGTGCTGCAGATCTTCACGGTAGGAGTGCAAGACCTTCCCAGAAGGAAAACATAAAGCCTCACTTTTGTTGCTTGTCACTGGGGCAGAAGGAGGAGTGGGTTCTGTAGAAGGTGCCAGATTGCTGGATTGTTCTGTGCCCTGTGGGGATGTTTGTGGTTACCTCTGAATTTTTCTCCTTTGCAGTGACTTTTTACAACTGCTCTGTGGGACACACTGATTGTAGCCGATGCCAAACAGCTGACTCAAAGTACAACTGTGTGTGGTGTGGAGGTGACAACCCCAGCTGTATCTTCAGGGGTTCTTGCAAGGAAGAAATTGAAGACCTGTGTCCGGCACCTCTCATTCACTCTGTGAGTAATTTGCTCGCTGGTGTCCTGCACCTGGGGCAAGGAGGGTGCAGTGCAAATCAAAGGCTGTGAACTCAGAGTGCAAACAGTGCAGCTCAATAATACGTTGGCCATCTGAAGAGAAAGTTAGTCCTATTCAACTGTGATCTCTTAATGTTGTGAGGATTCTAGACTGTTGTGCTAGACTTCCAGTTTGCTCATAGACAGCAGTGGGCAAAGATGCATTTGTATCTCACGCAAGCTGAAAATGGTACACCAGGAGCAGAATTGTTCAGGAGCTGGGAAAGGGTCCTCCCAACTGTCCTGAGCCAGACCCTGAAACAAGTTGGCCCGACCAAGCCTGGGGCAAAGAAGGGCAAAACCTAATGATAGCAGCACAGAAAGACGGAAAAAGCATGACAGGTTACTGGAATTAATTATTTTTGTCTGTTTATTTTGAATGTTTCTTGCTAACTGCCACATGACAAGTGTCTGTAGCCATGTGTCCCTTTTGCTGTCAGCTTGTCCTCCCTCTGGTGGCACACAACATCCATGTGCTGCATCTTGTCTTAGTTTATCTTGGATGCTGCTCAGGGACAGAGCTTTGAAGTTTGTGCAGCATGCACTTCATTGTTGTCCTGATGCTGAGGGGAGGAATGGCGCTTGCTGCTTCAATACTAGTAATGTGTATTGGCTTGTGCATTCCCACTCTTCAGCACAAATGCCCTGTGAAGTGTCGGCATGTTAATGGGAAGGCAAAGCAAGGCAAACTTTGCCTTCTCAGTGGATTATCACCTCTGGGTGGGGGCTGCTGGCAACAGCAAGGTACAGGAAAGATGGCTCCAAGTGCGGTGTTCTTTATGACCATCCTTCTGGTGAGGCTGTGACCTGGTACTAGTCCAAGCCAGTAAAAGGAGTCAATAGCAGTGACCCAAGCAGGCAGAGTTTGTCATGGGGCAGTTGAAAGGCCCTGTGCTGTAGATCAGTCACCAGACTGCAGAGGTCTGAGATACTGTGACATTTACACGTGCGCGGATGTCTTTGCAGGTGTACCCCCTGTCTGGACCAGTGGAAGGTGGCACTAGAATCACCATCACTGGCTCAAACCTCGGGCAGAAACATCAAGACATTGCAGAAACTGTCACTGTTGCAGGAATTCCCTGTGCCGTAGATGCTCAAGAGTATGAGATCTCTAGCAGGTAGAGTATCTGTGAAACCTCCTTCCAGAGGCAGGCGCTGGCTTTTCCCTTGGCTGCTGACCCAGCCTGAGATGTCTTTGCCTTTGCTGTAGCAGGTATTGGGCCTTGCCCATGTCCCAGGAAGTGCCCTGAGTAGTCCTGTCTGAGGAGTTGCTGAGGCAGTGACCTTAGAGAGATGATGTTATGTACAAGGTGACAGTCAGACAGTGATGCCATATGCCAACCACGCTGCCCATACAGAGCCCACAGGCAAGCTAGGTCAGGGAGTCATGGGCTCAGAACCCTGCGGTTTCATGGGTGTCTCTCCCAGCCATGGGGCGATTTCAATAAAGTGAAGGACGTGGCTTGTGCAGGTGTCACTGACAGGGAGATATCCTGACCATGTTAACACATGGTGAGGATGGAAACACATCCTTAGACTGTCTGTCTTCACTTGCCAGCCAGACTCCCACTCCCAGGAAACAACCCAATGCAAAGACCTCCTCAACCAGGGATGGACAAGGGAGTCCTGGTGGGCCCTGTGCCATCCTTTTGGTGGCCAGGAGTGCCTGGCAGGTCACACAATGCTTGTAAAAGTAGTGGCAAAGAGAGAGATGTGAAGCAGAAAGTCCTGTCCTGCAGAATCCAGCTCATGTTAGTGATAGAGACCTGCATAGCTGGTGTGTCTGGCCAGGGCAGAGCCAAATAACAAGGCAGTAATTAGGTGTCAAGAGGTGTGACTGGGGGGAGCAGAGAGAAAGGAATATTTGTGTAGTTGGCCTGTGGCAGGGCAGGTATGTGGGAGCCTTGGTCAAGGAAGGGAGAGGAGCCAAACAACCAGCAGAAGAGGAGAGCAATTGTGAGTACCCTCTTATCAGAGCTATCACAAACGTGTTTTTCCATTCCATGGTAGCAATAGTTGTAGCACCCTTCCCTCTGGGAGCCAGGTAAGATCCTGCTGGGAATGGCCTGCTGTGTTTAGCACTGTTGTCCTGTCTGTGTGCTTTGTTTGCCTGGATCCATCTGCTTTCTGTTTTCGTCCTAGAATTAGAGCATAATCTTCCTGGGGTTAGCACTGTCTGTGTTTTGTGTCTGTAAATCACCTGCCATCACAGGGTCTTGGCTTGGACTGCACTGCCTGAGTTCAAATTCCTGAGCCTCTTTAGTTGAAGGGATATAGCTGTGAGCCTGGAACCCACTCCTGAGCAAGGCCTAGACAAAATTAATCTCCTGCTGTGCAGGAAGGCTCGGAAGTCTCCTGCAGAGTAGCTTTTCTGTTAGCAGATCAGTGCTGTAGCACAGGATTCCTTGCTGCTATTTTCTTACTTTAGCTTGACTTTTCACCTTGTTAGCATCTCCCATATCAAATTGTGTCTGGAAAATGGGCTGGGAAGAATGGTTGGTGCTGAATTAAAATCCACTGCTCTGGACAGTAGCAGAACTCTTGGACTCTTCGTGCATCTGTGATACAGTGGGCTTCATCCTGTCTGTCCTGGAAAGAATAATCTTAGGTAGGACAGACCTGTTCGGAACTGGCCCCTGCTTTTTTCTGCTGCGCCTAGTCAGGCTTTTAGAGGTGTTTCTCGATGTATATTCTGAGCATGAGATAAGGCTGGAAGAAGGGAGCAGTGGTTGCTGGATGCGATGGATGCAGCTCAGCTGCTCTTCCCTGGTGTGACGCTGTTCTTGGGTTGCTCTGCAGTATCGTGTGTGTCACTGGCGGGAGCTGGACAGAGAGGTTTGGGCATATTGTCGTGGAAGTGCCTGGAGGAGGACGTGGAGTTTCTGGGAATGTTTTCACCTATCAGGTAACACAACTTTAATACCTCCCCTGTTCTTCCAGTATCCCTCCTAAATGGCTGCTTATTGCATGAACTTATGAGATTCTACTTATGAGATTTTCTGATGATATTTTTATCTGATTTTTCTGGTATTTGTGTTGTGTGTTGGGATTTTTGTTTCATTTGTTCCTTCCCCACCACTCTTTAGATTATAAGAACAGCTGTACTGGGCAGTACTAAATATCCTGTTGTCTAGTGATTTTTTTTTTTTTTTACAATGTTAACTATGTATTAAATGCTTAAAGAGGAAAAATACAGGGTATCTGTATTGCTGTTTGAACACACTTTTAGCCTCTGACCTTCAGCAGCCAGTGGCATTAAGTCCAAAGCTGTTGTGCATTGTATGGAGAAATGTTTCCTATTATTTTTTAAATTCTTTCTGATAACTTTTTGATATCTTAAACCCAGCAACTATGAAATAATATTAAAGTAATTTTTAGATACAATTACTCCTTTTTCAACCTTGTCTGTAAATGGCAAGTTACAAGTTGCATGTCTCCCTCTTCCATGGGAAGAGGAAAGAGATTCTGAAAAGTCTTAGTCTTCCAGTTTTGGCTCTATATAACCATTTTATTTACTGGATTGTGCTTGTTGCTCTTCTCTTGATTTTGGTTCTGTTATCACCATTTTGAGGCAGCAATGAGAAAGAAGTACAGAAAGAATTTTTATCATGGCATAAAAATTTCCTTTCTTACTTCCCTTCCCAGTAATTCCTACACTTGGTGTGTTTTTGTTGAGATCTGTGCTTTCAGCTGGTAAAATTGTTACAGGTACCAAAGCACTCTCGAATGGGCAGGAACTATTTAGTCTCACAACTGTGTGCATGTGGTTGACTTCTCCTCACTTCATGGATCTTGTTTTTTGTTTATCAGCAGTGATTTTCTTATCACTGTCAGTGATAAAACACTGCCTGGTTTCTCTGAATTTTTCTGCCACTCCTCAGTGGTACTCAGTTTTTTGGTGACTCTGAAAAATTTATCAAACTTCATTTCCCCTTTTTAGGTCATCTACAAGTACATTTAACAGCTCAAGTCTCAACACAATTTCTTAGGGCTCCCTGCTGATAATCTCCTCATCTGCTAGACAAACAGACAATTTGTTTGCTACCTTGTATTTTCTAACCTGAGTTATTTATCCAATTACTGATCTGAACAATCCCTTTGAACTGTTAATCCTAGGGTTTGTGTGTCAGGCTCACAGCTTTGCTGTTTGCAGCATCCATCTGCCTTTGACAGTCTCTGGAAAGGTCCCTGATTCCTGGTTCTTGGTGTGATTGATCCCTCCTCTGTTGCCTCTGGTCTGTAAGGTGGCTACTGGACCATAGCTGAGCCCTGACTGTGACTGGGATTTGTGGCTTCTATTTTCAGAGCACTGGAGGTCACTAAAAACGTTCTGCTGTTTTCTTAACTTGTCTTGGCTTTTGAGGTCCTTGTCACTCATTTCTTGTTTGATTTGGTTTTTTTCTCCCCCTCCCTCTTCTAGAACCCAGAGCTGAAATCTATTGTTCCGACTCAGGGCCCCAAAGCAGGAGGAACCTGCCTTACCCTTCTGGGCTCAAAGCTGCTGACTGGGCATCCTAACGAGATCAGTGTCCTGCTTGGAGACCTCCCTTGCCAAATGTAAGATCAGAACTTGCCAATGTGCTTGTTGTGCCTTGCCCTGAGTCCTTCCCAGAGCCCCACAGGGTGTGATGCTGCCTGGCTCAGCCCTTAGCACAAGCAGCTGGAGCTCTGCTCTCCTCTGTGTTCCAGGGGATCCTCCCTGTGAAAGTCATGGCAGCAACCCTGACCATCTTAGATTCCTCTCCACATCCCTTAGACGTGAGCAGTGCTGCACAGCTCTGTTCTGCATGTCTCTTGACAGGACTGTACCCTATCCTGACACTTTGCTTTTGCTGTTGGGGAGCTGCAGTGGGCTCAGGCAGCCTAACCCTGAGAGCTGCTTGTTCTCTCAAACCCTGGGGCACATACACCTGACTCACCTCACTGCTGGTGAGGTGTACTTGCCTTGACAACTGTGTCCAGTCTCTTCAGTCTGGACAGTCACTGTACCTGCTTTTTGTCCACGTGCTGCTGCCTGACAACTGCCCAGCAATTAGGGCTTGCTTAGATAAGGCAATGGAGATCTCATGCAGACTGTCTGCAAAGAGAAAGGCATAGTACTATAAAATCTGTCCCTGCAGTGGCTGTGTCAATCCCTTATTCTCTCTTCTGTCTCTCCAAGCCTCTCTGAGATGACGGAGGATCAGTTGGCATGCCAGACAAGCCCCAGCAATGTGTCCACAGAACTCCCAGTCACCATCAAATATGGGGACCAAGAGCGGAGACTGGAAGGATCCCTTTTCAGATATACCCTGGATCCCAACATCACTTTTGCAGAGCCACCTAAAAGCTTCCTCAGGTAGAAATACTGAGTGCCGCTTCCCTGGGGCTCCAGGACCTTCCCTGAGTGCTCCAGGCGGGTACTCCAGTACCAATGGCATCTGTCTGTTGAGTTGCACTTTGGTGTTAAGTCAGACTTGTAGGAATGAGCATAAGCAGAAGGGTGGGAGCATGGGCAAAATGCAGCTAATGAATAACTGATGGGTGAAGTCAGCTACTTTTGTCTTTCAGTGGAGGGAGAGTGCTCAGAGTTCATGGATACAACTTGGATGTTGTACAGAAACCAAAGATCCGGGTTACAGTTTCTCCATCTGAACGCCGGCGCCGAGGAGCGGGACGATGGCGCAGAATTGTCCCGGAATCTGAGTGCCCTGAGGATGCTCTGTGCAGCATCCAGCAGGTAGCATGGCGAAGTGCTCAGTGGGGTGTGGGTGCACAAGCGTTGATGTGTCCTTCCTTGGGCTTTACCCCCCCTGCCACTTGCTGTTAGTATCTGCTTGGATCATATCAACAGTCATGGCCAAGTGAAAGTTTTCTCTGCCAGACTAAGAGGTTAAGCCCTTTCATGAACATTTTCATGAATTGGGTCTGCCTCTGATTAGAGATGTTCAAGATTGTGATGTGGGACAGAAATAGCAGGGCAGCAGTGTGGAGATAAAGGAACCTTCAGCTGAGCCAGAGAGCTTGTGTGGCTTTGTATGTCCATGCTTCAGACACTTCCTCTTGCATAGTTCAGTCCATCCCTGTAGTCCCTGAGCTCCCTTTCACTCTGAGGTACAGAACCAGGCAGAGTTGAGTGAAACACCAACATTTTCTCTTCTCCTGCTCAGATGGTCTCTACAGAGGTGTTGTTGTGGTCACTAAGGGTACAGAGCATGCAACAGAATTTGCTGAGGTAGAGGGTGTTTGGCAGCTCAGGTGCAAGAAGGATTTGTGTGACTAGTCCAAATTATGGAGAGCTTCCTTTACATAAACTGGGAGAATGTGCCTCTGGTCCACATGGATAAATAACAGCTGGATTTACCAGTGTTTTAAGGAAGCATTTGTGGCTGTAGGGCAGAAAAACAAAAGACTAATACTTTCACCACATGTATAAAATATATCCAGCTGGACACAGGAACACTTTCACAGAAGCATTCGGACTGGAAAATCAGCCTTATATTGAAAGTATTTGGTCCCATTCTGTCAGAGCAGGGAGATCTAAAGCTGGTCTCTCTCTCTCTCTCTCTCTCTGAAATTTGCTGCCAGGGGGATGTCAGAGCCGATTTCCACCACTGAGACCTTCCAACAAAACCAGTGCTGTGAAAACTTTCCTTAGGGGAACATGGGGAATTCCTCAGATCTTGGATTTTCCCCTCTACAGTTAAGCAGAGTTCCTCTAGCATTGCTCCAGATGAGAGGAATGCAGACTGGCCCCAGATTGCTCAGGATGGGAAGCATTGCCAAGCTGCAGGAGAAGGTGTTCCGCTACTGACAACTTTTTTTGCCTTTCACATTTAGTTTGAAGAACCATGTCTTGTGAACTCCTCCTACCTGATCCTATGCAAAACTCCAGCCATTAACCTGCTGTTGAGGAGTGTCCGTATCAAACTGGAATTTATTCTGGATAATCTGAGCTTTGATTTCAACTCACTGCATCCCATGCCCTTCTCTTATGAAGTCAACCCCATCCTAAAACCATTGAATGCTGAGGATCCTGCCAAACCATATCGCCACAAACCAGGAAGTGTCATCTCTGTGGAGGTAACACAAAAACTAGATGGAATTAAATGTTCATTGTACAGAGTTGTTTCCCAGCTGAGTGTTTTAACTTGGTGTCATGCAGTATCCAGGGTTTTTAAGGCATTTGTCACAGTTATAACCTGTCACAGCACAGAGGAGGGAAAAGAGTGCATCGAAAAAGTCCTCCTGAGTCCATAAAACATTGTTAAGGGCTTCATGGGGCTTGTGGAAACTTCTGTGTTTTTTAATCCTAATAAACTATTTGTATATGAGATGTTAGTACTGAATTATCCCCACATCCTATTCTCAGCTGCTGGCTTTTTTTGTACCTACTTCAGATTGCTCTAGAAGTAACTTAGGAGTAAAAGAATCCTGCCATTAGGGAAGACCTGTTACTAGGTGGAGGCAGGAAAACCACTCGTTAAAGATGATTCAGAAGGACATAGTGGCTGATGTTTTTACTGTACATGCAAGAAAAAATTCTGTTGTTTGGAAAGGTACTTTCCAGTCCTGTACTCTTTAAGAAAGTTAATCCTGCAGCTGGAAATGCAGTTTCTCCACTTGTTCTTTGTTTGCGTATGAGTGAAAACCGAGGGCGTATGAGTCTAGAAATGTCTGGACTGCAACCATTGGGAGAAGTAGGACAGTTTGAGAAGACTGAAAGAGAACTTTCAAAGAGCAAGGAGGCTGATGTGCCATCCTGTTGGGGTACTGTAAAAGAGCTCTGGGCTTACGAAGCATTAAAACATAAAAATGAAGTGAACATCAGTCAGCGTGGTTTTATTAAAAAGAAATCTTAACCCCCAGAATTAAAGCAGACAAGAACATTAGCTGGATATGTTAAACCTTTGAAAGGCATTGATTGACTCACTCGACTTTGTGGGTTCACTGACATGAGACTTTTCTTTTTAGATATGTACACAGAGGGAAGAGTTGAGCTTAGCAGTGCTGTGGCTGAAGAGCCTTAAGAGGACAGGCTATTTATAACTGTACTTATGCAGCATGCATAAGTCCTAAAGCTATAATCTAAATAGTATGTAAGTGAATTTTTTAGCTGCAGCCAATTCAGATGTGAGCGTAATCAGAGAAGGCTGCTTTCATCTGATGGCACTGGCCTCCTCCATCTTCTCTGGAGCCATGGAAATATGGAGTTGGTTTTCCCTGATTTGACGTGCTGTTCCACATCTGTTTCAGGGGGAAAATCTAGATCTGGCTATTTCCAAGGATGAAGTTATGGCTATGATTGGGGAAGGAATCTGTGTGGTGAAGACACTAACAAGGAATCATCTCTATTGCGAGCCGCCCTCTGAGCAGCCGGCTCCGCGGCACCGCACGAAGCGTGAGGGCACGGACTTGCTCCCAGAGTTCACGGTAGGAATTGTGCTGTGGGACAGCCTTGCTGGGGAGCTGTGTGCCACTAGTGCCCATTCTGAAGAAGCCTTATGGCTTGGTATTTCCCTCCTGCACTGATCTTACATCATGACACATGCTTGCTTTCAGGTACAGATGGGAAACCTGAACTTCCTCCTGGGCCGAGTGCAGTATGACACGGAAAGCCAGCTCACCTTCCCACTGGAGGCACAAATTGGTTTGGGTGTTGGTGCATCCTTTGTGGCACTGATTGTTCTGGTCATCGTCTTCATATACAGGTAAGAAACTCTGGCACTGTGCGAGGTCTTTAAGTTTCTCAATATTTTTCAGTGGATGTGACCAAGCGTGTACATCTTGGGCCTAAACAAGGTCACAATTACTTTTTACCAAATTCTGAGCTCCCGGTAGTGTTGGATGTGGGAGGCACGTTGCACCTGCTGGTCACAGCCTGTGCTGTGGTTCATTCAGAGCCCACACCTAATGGGTGCTCCATAAGACACATCTAGTTTACAGAACGCTGTTTGGTATCCTGCAGAGATGGTGTTCAGTAGAAATCGCCTCAACACCAACTGCCCTGGAGTCTTTGGCAGCAACACAACAGTTGGCAAGGACAGTCCCTGGCCCAGTGCCATTGGTAACAATTCTGCTTCTTATTGCAGGAGGAAGAGCAAACAGGCTCTGAGGGATTACAAGAAAGTTCAAATCCAGCTGGAAAATCTGGAAACAAGTGTTCGGGACAGATGCAAAAAAGAGTTCACAGGTCAGTCACTGAGCTCTTAGGTTCTTGCAGCTTCAGGGAGGCTTGAGGAACCACTCAGCCCTACCTCTCTTACCATTTGCATATACTTGTCTGCGTAGCTCAGAGCAGGCAATAACTTATCCTGCATTGGTGCATTGAAACATATAGCTAAATTCTTCCTTTTTTAGTTCCTTAATTCAGAGCACAGTGATCTATACAACCCCCTCTCATTCTCCAGTTCATCCTCCAGGCTTGGATGAAGAGGTAAAGGTCAAGACAGCACACTTGGAAAGATCTTACTGACAGCTACTAGCCCAGTCTATGTAGGGCATGTTGAATTGCAGCCCATGTTCTGGGCCTGCAAACCTTGTACTTGAACTGTGGGAGAACTGGGACTCTGAAACTCTGCAGATGACACCAACTGTAATCCCAACTAATGTGGGAAGCTGTGAGGAGCAGGAAGTCTAATATGTACCCTCTCCCTACTGTAGGTAATGACTGTAACCACAGATGTGTGCTGAACAGTGGCCTCCTCCTTATAAAATTGGAAGCCCAAGTTCCCCTTGATTGGAGCTCTCCTCATACAGTTTCTCCTGCTGCCTAGTTTAGTTTTAAATGTTCTAGCAGTGAGACCCCAATGTGCCTCTTCCTGACAGGAAACATCCTTCCTCTTTCTCAGTCCCATCCTGCTGGCCCTGGTTCCTGCACTCACCTCCTGCTCTGCACCATCAGTCGTGTGATCATGTCAGTTTTGTCAGCCTCATGGGCATTTCCTTTCCCTCAGACCTGATGACTGAGATGATGGACCTCACAAGTGACCTTGTGGGCACAGGGATCCCCTTCCTCGACTACAAGTCCTATGCAGAACGCATTTTCTTCCCTGGCCACCGTGAGTCACCACTGCAAAGGGACCTGGACATCCCTGAGTGCCGGCGGCAAACGGTGGAGCAGGGATTGGTCCAGNAAGGGAAGTTGTAGTCAGCTGGGTGTCAGTCTCTTCTCTCTGGCTACCAGTGATAGAACAAGAGGACACAGTCTTAAACTGCGTCAGGGAAGATTTAGACTTGACATTAGGCGGAACTTTTTCACAGAGAGGGTGATCTCTCAGTGGAATGGGCTGCCCAGGGAGGTGGTGGAGTCGCCGTCCCTGGAGGTTTTTAAGAAAAGGTTGGATGAAGTTCTTGGTGACATGACCTAGATATTAGGGTAGGATGAGGTGTTGGTAGTAGGATGGCAACAGGTCAGGTTAGGTAACAGGTTAGATTAGATTAGGTAACGGGTGATAGGTTGGACTTGATGATCTCTATGGTCTTTTCCAACCTTACTGATTCTGTGATTCTGTGATTCTGTGTGATCATGTCAGTTTTGTCAGCCTCATGGGCATTTCCTTTCCCTCAGACCTGATGACTGAGATGATGGACCTCACAAGTGACCTTGTGGGCACAGGGATCCCCTTCCTCGACTACAAGTCCTATGCAGAACGCATTTTCTTCCCTGGCCACCGTGAGTCACCACTGCAAAGGGACCTGGACATCCCTGAGTGCCGGCGGCAAACGGTGGAGCAGGGATTGGTCCAGCTCTCCAACCTGCTCAACAGCAAGCTGTTCCTCACCAAGGTAATGTCCCTTTCTCTGCTTGCAGCCTTCTGTGGATGCTGTGTCACTGGCATCAGGAAGTGGGCAGTGTCTGTTAAGGTTCATTCCTCAGTAGCTCCCTGCAGCACCGCTTCTTCCAAGAGCCAAGAGCTGCGACTGCCTTGTTTTCAGCAGATTCACACACTGGTTTATCTCTCTCCCCACCAGTTCATCCACACTCTGGAAATCCAGCGCACTTTCTCTCCCAGAGACCGGGCCTATGTGGCATCATTGCTCACAGTGTCACTGCATGGGAAGCTGGAGTACTTCACTGACATCCTCAAAACGCTTCTCAATGACCTTGTGGAGCAGTACGTGGCCAAGAACCCCAAGCTGATGCTGCGGAGGTGAGAAGTCAGCCATGGCTACCAACTGCCCGAGGGAACAGAGCCTTTCTGCCTCGTGCTGAAGCCCTCATGAGTAGGACAACATCATGGCATGGGCTGCAGCCGTGAGCCCAGTGTGTGTCCAGACAATATACATTGAAGGGCAGCAAGCTGTGACAATGATACCCCATTCTCCAGACAGAAAGTGGCAGGAAATACAGTGGGAAAGGGATGGAAAGAGTAGGAAGCTGGAGTTGCCTGCCCCCAAATCCTCTTCTTTTGCATCTGTGCACTGACTCATGAGTTCAGGTACTAGGGCTCTGCCAAGGCTGCTAATTCCACTTTGCTGTTTGGAGGTCCCTGGATTCACAGTCATGCCGTGTTTTGAAGCTAAACTGAGATATCTCCCATATTCAGATCCCCATTAGCCTCCTGTCTGCTCCATCTTTCTGATCTGAGCAAATTTCCCTTGTTGGAGACCTACCAGAGGTTTTCCTTCTTGTCTCTCCTCTTCTGTCATTTGGTGCCTGCTTCAGGCTGACACATGATTCCAATAAGTGGTGTCAAAATCACTAACCTTACTGGTCTCTGAAGTCTTTTTTTTCCCCTCTCCTTTCATCCTGTGTAATTATTTAGTGTGCTCTTTCCTCAAAAGGAGTGATCTTTATCTCTAAATCTCCCCCTGCTCTGCACCATATTTTTGTGACTAACCTGATGCTCTCTTTCAGGACAGAAACAGTGGTAGAGAAGCTGTTAACCAACTGGATGTCCATCTGCCTTTACGCATTTGTGAGGGTGAGCTCTTTGTGCTGTTGTGGTGTTGAGGGGCCAAAAGAGGGCAGACAGCCACAGCTTTGCTTTGTGCCTGGCTCAGAGCTGAAACAGCGCCAGAGTCACCCTGTATTTCAGAGTGAGCAATGAGAGAGCTGGGCTGTTCACTGGAAACAGAGATGCTTAAATCAGCATTAATAGCACTCATTGTTTCCAGGATGTCTCTCCAGGTCATGGAGGGCTCAGTATAGTTCCTTTATCTTGAAACACACTGGCCATAGGCTGGTCTGTGCATAGAGAGGGCAGATCCTGGTCTAATTCCTTTTTGTGGAGAGGGGGTGGCATGGAGTTTCTCAGATGAGTTACACGCAGGCAGAGCAGTGCTTTGGTTGTGTGTTTCTCCCTGGTAGCTGACTGGTGTGTTTTCCCCATGCACGGAGCAGCAGCTCTTGGCACAGGCTCTGTCCTTGCCTGCTGTGGCTCAGCCGCTGTATGCTCAGTCCTGTCCCCACTCTGCTTGGTGTCCATGTTTCCAAGCCATTGGGCTCTGCTGGGAGGAGCAAGCTGAGTTTCTCTCCTTCCTTTCCATGCCAGGATTCTGTTGGGGAGCCCCTTTACATGCTATTCCGAGGAATCAAGCACCAAGTGGACAAAGGGCCAGTTGACTGGGTGACAGGGAAAGCCAAATATACCCTGAATGACAACCGCCTTCTGCGAGAGGACCTGGAGTACCGGACTCTGGTAAGCACCAGATTTTCTGTCCTCTCTAAAATGACAGGGCTGAATGTCTCTGCCCCCATTACAGAGGCAGAAGTGCAGCATCCTGTCACTATCTCCTGGGAGCCAGGTTTTTCCCAGAAGCACAAGCCCCTAAATGAGCAAAAGCTTGGCTAAATCAGGTGCTTTTGCCCAAGGCTATAGGAACTTTCATCACCGTAATCTGGTGTATGTGCTGTGCTCTGTGTCTAGAAATAAGGGGATGACATTGCTGATGGCACATCGAGGCTCCTCCCCAACACTGTTGAACTGGCTTCCAGCTCATGACACAAGACTGGGAACAGGGTGTTTAACGTCTGTAATGTTTTCTTTTCTGAAACTCCCAGTGAAAGGACTAGCTGTTAACTTGCCATTAATTGATAGCTAATGATCAAAGGTGTAAATTTGTCAGATGTAATCTTACCTGCTGAGTAGCTGTGACCTTTTCTTCCCCAGACCTTGAATGCTTTGACACAAGCAGGGGTTGGTGCAGGAGGGGCTGAAGACTCCCAAGGGATTTCTGCAAAAGTGTTGGACTGTGACACCATAACGCAGGTGAAGGAGAAAATCCTAGATCAGATCTACAAAGGGACACCCTACTGTCACCGGCCAGACCCAGACACCCTAGACCTCGGTGAGCAGAACTCTTTGGTGCTAAAACTCAGTGAGGAAGTGAAGGTGGTTGGCTCTTTGTGCACAGTGATGTTTGTCATTCTCCACTGACTGTCCAGAGCCACTGACCAAGAGTCTCACGCTCTGCCTGGACCCAGCAGGGCATGATGCAGGAAAGGGACTGTAACAGCAAGAGACAGGAGTTAAAAGGAGGTAGTTGGGTTCAGCCCCTTCTATTTCATTATGTTCTTTGCCAGACTCATTCTTTGCAGTTGCTGAACAGTGGTGACATTTAGAAAAGAGAAGATACTGAGGAAATATGTAGTAGTGGATAAGAACTATGGGTGAATATTTGTGGTTTGAACCATCTGCTTGAAAAGTCACAGTCTGACAGAATTTGTTGGAACTTGACGGGTGGAGCCTGGGAGGCCATGAGACCGCCTCTCCTGTGACTGCAGGAGAGCATTGTTACAGGCACTTGCTCAGGTTATGTTGTCTGTGAAATAGCATGGGTAAAAGTTGATGAGCATCAGAGGATGTGCAATGAGGTCAGCCAGGTTGAAGCAGATGATGCCTCAAATTAACAGTTAATCCATTCATTTTCTGTGTTTCAATGGCTGTAGAGTGGAGATCAGGGCTGGCAGGTCACCTGATACTTTCCGATGAGGATGTGACATCTGTTGTTCAGGGAACTTGGAAACGTCTGAACACTCTTCAGCATTACAAGGTCAGAACTCAGTCTGCCATTGCCTTGTCTTTTCTCTCATCTTCTACATACTGTCATGTTCTATTTGTGGCTCTGGCTGTTGGTGGATCACTGTCAAAAGGTGGATCACTGTCAACTTTCTTGCAGCAGCATATTGAAATTAAGTCAGTGCTGTGGCCTGCACTCTGACTTAAGCAAACACACCCCTGTCCTTAGCCTGTACCTCAGATGTGGGCAGGTGTGGAACTTGGAAGGAGATGCACAAGTTCATGCCTGGTGGCTGCTGCAGTGGAGGTCATATGTTCCAGTCCAGATTAGTTAGCAGGTGATGACGCACCGGTCTGCAAAGCAGCTTCTAGGAATGGAAAGAGGGATTTTTTTAATTACCTTGCACCAACGTGTCATATCTTGCACCAGTACGTCATACTTCGGTGCAGCATGTTCTAGACATGAATTACCTCAGTCCCTGAGCATTGGACTTTGCACATCAGTTTTTTAATTGGTACAGACAAGATTTTCTCACTATCCAGAAAGACAGGGATGGTGCCCCAAAATCCCTGTTTCTGTCCCTTTTTCTAGTAGTGGTGTGGTTTGTTTTGGTCTGCAAGCACTTACCTGTTGTGCTGATGAGGAACACGTGCCATTTGTTTTGAATGTTGTTTTGCTTGTGTGTAGGTCCCTGATGGAGCAACAGTAGCACTGGTCCCACGCCTGACCAAACACATCCATAGGGAGAATCAAGATTACATCCCAGGAGAGAGTGAGTTCAATGTCTTGTTTTCATTAAATGATTTTAGATCACTTGCAAGTTGTTGGGACAAGTCTCTCGCCATAGCTGCAGCTCTATGCTGCTGTAGATGGCTGACACATGCTTTGGACCCTCATAGGATTGTCAGGAAATGAGGGCTTGGACAGGTTTTTAAAAAAAACAGAAGAGTGTGAGAGCAGAGGAAAGCTGGATTGGGTGTGGAAATGCAGGACGAGCAGAGTTCTCTGCTTCTGACTCACCAGGGCTGAGTACAGGCTGCAGCTTGTAGAAATCTTAATACCTTCAGGTGTTGAGCATGGCCTGAGGGTGGTGATGGGATGCCAGGCAGTTCCCTTACTGCCTGGCAGAATGAACAGCACCATGGGTACTCCTGTGGCATGAGAGACAACAGCCACAGGTTGCAGCTTAAGGGATTCAAATTGGATGTGGAAAAAACCTTCAGCAAACCCTGAAACAGACTGCTGGGGTGGTGGGACATCTCCATCTGGGGAAGTTTCCAAGACCTTGAAGGTTTGGGGTGGAGAAAGGCAGCATCCTGTAGTGCTAGCAATGGTTGCCCTCTGTGCAGAAGGCTGGATAGAGGCATCCAGATGTTCCTTCCCATTTGTGTTTTTATCATACTGGGAAATCTCGCTTCCTTGGGGCTCATCTGTGCCAGCTTTACTGCAAGAGAACCAACACTCATCTATAAATAATTGCTTGGTTTAGAAACCCCAATGCTGGAGGATGCAGATGAAGGTGGGATCAAACTTTGGCACCTGGTAAAACCAACAGAAGAGCCAGAGCTTCCCAAGCATCGGCGGGGAAGCCTGAGAGATCGGGAGCGAGCCAAGGCCATCCCAGAGATCTATCTGACACGTCTGCTCTCAATGAAGGTGAGAAGCAGCACAGACTGTGATGTGCTTGGGATCTTACCCTCCTTCATATGCAGATTGCAGGGATGCATATGGAGAAGCAACAATACCCTTTACCTGCAGTGGCCCTGAGCCCATCTTTTACTCCCTTTCATGTTTTGCTTTGTTCATGAGCTTCTCCCTGGCCTCTGTTCCACAGACTATTGGAGCCTCTTTCCTCCTTTGCTCCTGCTCCCTGCAGAGGGTGTGAGGTACCTTTGGATGGGGGAGGGGAGGTCACAGAGCAGAAGAGGGTGACCTCTCATTCTTATGAAGCTTGGTTTCTCCTCTGCCTGTGCTGACTCTGTCCTGGTTGGTTCTCTACAGGGCACTCTGCAGAAGTTTGTGGATGACTTGTTCCAGGTGATCCTCAGTACCAACCGACCTGTCCCTCTGGCAGTCAAATACTTTTTTGACCTCTTGGATGAGCAGGCCATACACTATGGGATCGCAGACCCTGAGACCATCCATATCTGGAAGACAAACAGGTAGGGTGTTCCTGAGGGCCCCAGAGGAGGCACTCCTAATTTGCCAAGAGCTGATCATTTGCAAAGTGACAGCCACCTTGCAAAGTGACGGCCCCCTCTGCCTTCTGAGGAGGAGCAAAAGGGAGTGCAGAGCAGCAGAGCATTGGGGTGAAGAGCTGGTTTTGATGGGAGGGCAAATCTGAGAGATGCAGTAACATGCAGAACATCTTTTGGCACTGCTGCCTTTGCTGACTCCCTGTTGAAACTCTGTCCTGTCTGCAGCCTGCCCCTGCGGTTCTGGATCAACATCATCAAGAATCCCCAGTTTGTTTTTGATGTGCAGACGTCAGATAATGTGGACGCTGTGCTGCTGGTCATTGCACAGACCTTCATGGACTCCTGTACAATAGCTGACCATAAGTTAGGGCGGGTGAGTACAGAGGGAGAAGGGAGCGTGGTTGGCACAGAGACTTGACCAGTGCTGCCCCAGGAAGGCAAAAATATTTCCATAGCATAATGAGAACAGCAAGCCAGGCTCATTCTTGCTTCTATGTGCCACTGGAGAGTAATGGGAACTCCTGGGAAGAGAGGAGGAAGTAGCTGATTTTGCTTAGCAACAGGAAGTTTCTGAGAAGTGCTCTTTATTTACAGCTTACAGCTATTCAGGCAACAGCGCTAAACTCTAGTTGGCTGTGCCAGACAGTGGGAGTCACGGGATGCAGCTTGGGACCTTCAGGTTGGCCATCAGAAAAAATTCCTACCACCACTACTTGCCCTATGCTGAGGGTGGAAGTGTTCTGCACAGGTCACCAGAGATGGGATGGGTGGATTTCTGGATGATGTCAGGTACTGGCTATGAAAAGCCATAGCTGATGTGATCTCATACTGGTGATCACCCAGCTCCAATAGAAGGCTGGACTAGGGTTCCCAGAGGCTATTTGAAGTGCCTCTCCATACAGAGGGCAAAAAATTCCTGATCCTGAGTGAATGACAGAAAAGATGGTGTTGCCTGCTCAGATTAGTCCACTTCATGATGAAGGAGCTTTTCATAATCATTTCTGGTTTTGGATGTTCAAGGACTCTCCAATCAATAAGCTGCTTTATGCTCGGGACATTCCTCGCTACAAGCAGATGGTGGAAAGGTAAGTGATGGACGTGAGCTGTCAAAGGCTGGGCAGTGAGAAGGGGGAACCATGCACTAATGGCTGTGTACCACTGTCTAGGTATTATGCAGACATTCGTCAGACCATCTCTGCCAGTGACCAGGAGATGAACTCTGCCCTGGCTGAGCTATCACGGGTAAATAAAATTATTTCAGAAGTCATCTGGCCTCTCACCTGTGCATCTAAGAGAGAGTTACCAATGCAAAGATGAGAGGTGTTCCAGCTGAGTGTGCATTTCTGCTCAGACCTGCTGACTGTTCCCAGGGGCTGCTCTGCACCACAGGGAGGGAAGGGCCACTGAAGAGAAATGTGTAGTCAAGGGTTTAGGGCAAGGAGTATATATGGGTTTTCCTTTGCTAGGAACTGCTGGTGAATTCCCTTTCTTGTTGCTTTGTGCAATGGGCACATTTCTTAATGGGTTGTGAGGACACAGAATTTGGAAGAACAATTGTTAAGTGGTTCATGGTTTTGTCTAATTTCCTCTCTTATACACAGAATTACTCAGGTGACCTCAATTCCTTGGTGGCTCTACATGAATTGTACAAATACATCAATAAGTACTATGACCAGGTGAGTGTGTGTTTCCAGCAGGTATGGACATGCCCTTCTCCTTTTACCATCCAAACAAAAAACCTACAAAAATTAACAATTAAGAGCAGCCAACTATTACAGCGCTGTGCATTGTTTCATTGGCATGTGTAACTCATGTCATGAGTTTGCTTTATTCTTATGAGAGGGAGGAAGGTCACCAAAAAGAACTTATCTCTGTTTCTTTTTTTTTTAACTCTTAATACCCAAAAACTCTACTTAAAAATTAAATGCGCTAGTTCTGTTTAATTTACTAAAGACTTAATTTTCCGATGAGAAGTTTGGCATTCTTTTTGCCCAGTGACGTTTGTAAGCTATTACCAATGAATCTAGAACACTTACGTTGTGGTTAATTTGAGATTAATAACTACATAACCACCCTAGACTTGAGCATGCTGGATTCAAGCTCGGGGCTCTCCACGGTGCATGGAACTGAGCTGGTTGAGTGTTGTGTGCTGGAGAAAGGCTGCCAGTGAGCTCTGTCTTGTTGCAGATCATTACTGCCTTGGAAGAAGACCCAACGGCACAGAAGATGCAGCTCGGATATAGACTGCAACAGATTGCAGCAGCTGTGGAGAATAAAGTCACAGATTTGTGACAGGCACAGACAGACTGCTCTCCCCTGGCTGAATGGGGACAGTGCTCATCCCAGTTTATACACAGGGTGTCCTGCTGCCATTGGAACCAGACTCTCCAAGGAACCTGCGGGTGACATGAGCAGGGGTGGCCAAGGCAGTACAAAGTACAAGCGTCCTTGCATCTCAGAGAATATTTTTTTACAGCTTTTTTTTTCTTTTTAAAAGCAAAACAAAACAAAAAAAAAGAAAAGGACAAACTTCGTTTTTTTCATGGCAAACTGTTGCAGGGCCACACAGGTCCTTCCTACAGATGTTATGTGAATGTGCCAAGTTTCCAAACCACGTTGTTGAAGGGCCAGGTGACAACACTGAGCACTGTGTCTGTGGAGTCCTTGGCCTTGCACAGATGCCCTGGCCAGTGCTGTGACACTCCCTGCTGCCGCTGCTCACCTCAGTGGGGATCAGGAAGCTTTCCCTGGGCTGAGCGCTGTGCTGGGGACCGCTCTGTCCCCAGCTGGTGAGCACTCCTGCAACGTCCTACCCGAGAAACTCCTTGCAGCAATGTCCCTGCTGGTTCCAGATGTTGGATGTAGGAAGGAGAGTTTCCAGTGGGAAGATCTCTTACTCCACAGTGCTCTGGTCTCTGACAGCTCGTGTGTGGCACCTGCTTGGCTGTAACATGCTCACCAATGTGTGCTTGCCCAGGGACCCGCTGTACATGAGCAGCACCTTCTCACTCTTTCCCTGAGGACAAATTCAGCATATGAGAGTTCCTGCCTGGCTCACCTCAGTCTCCACTGACCCAGCTCGGATCTGTCTTCCTGGTTCCTTGTGGTCAGAGGTTGCCCTGCTCTTTGGAAAAGCACAACCAATGCCTTGTGCCACTCCCCCTCCCTTCAGTGTCCAGCTGTTCTGCTGCTCTGAACTGGACTTGTAAATACCCTCAGAAAGTTAATGTATTTAAATGCTAAAGGAGAATGTTTAACTTTGTGGCTTTGAGACAAAGCTTTTCTTGGAGAAGTATCTCTGTGCACTTCTACTGACAAACGTCTGTCAGCACTGGAGCAGTTTTCTCCACTGCTTTGTCTGCAGGGATAACTCGTAGGTGTCTCCATTGTTGTACCAGCAGCTCGCTTTTCCCCATGGATCAGTTCCATGTTCTCTGTCTGCTCTTCTCTTAGGCTTGCCTTACACCTTACTCTCAGCTCCACTTCCCAAACTCTCCTGTCATGGCACATAGAAGGGTTACGTGGGGAGCTGAGAACTTGAAGGAGCTGTGAAGCACAACTGAATTGTTCCCAAGGAGGGCCAAGTGTCCTGCAAACAGGAATGATTCGTGCATGGAAAGAGAAGCTGGAGCAGGCACAAGCACAGTTAGGTGACAGCTGTCACTGGGCAGCTCCTCACTGCTCCCTTCTCAGTTCCTCCACTTTGTGAGCAGTCCTCTGCCCTTCTGGGAAGCAATTCCTATTTATAAAGGTGCCCTACTCGTTCTCTTCCCCGCTGCTGCTAATTCCATACTAATGTCCTGCATGCCTGGGGCAGCTAGACAGGTCTGGCTTCTCTGCCACATCCCTGAGGTGATGATTGCGTGGGTCCAGGGTAGCAGAGCTAGAACAGGGCAGGATCATGTCCCTACCTCTCTTTACATTGCATATAGCAGTAATTTCAGGCCTGTTCCATCAGCCCTATGGCTTTGTGTGAGTGCTGTGCAGCTGCAAAACTGTTCGTGGAGCTATGTAACAACAGGCTGATGCTGGCCTCTCTTCATAGAAAGCCAGCTCTCTTGTGACCCTCTCTCAGCAGTATTCCCAGGTACTCTGTGTGCCCAGAGTATGACTGACATCCCTATGCCACCTTCTGCTCCCATCCTGCTGTACAGAGCACCTGGCTGGCTGGCTGCTGCCAGGCAGAATGTGGGGGGGGCACAGCTTGCCTCTCTTCCCTCAGGTGATGACGAGTTGAAGTCTCACTCCTGCCTGACCACCCATTTCCACAAAACTTACGGGAACTTAGCATCTGTGAAACCTCTGTCTTGACTAAATCTAATTCAATCGGCCCCAGAAAAGCTGGGAGAGGGAAAGGTCTGGTAAATGGGAAAAGCCAATGCAGTGCATGTAAAGCCCATTCCTTTAGGAACTGCAGGAGGTGATTCCCTGGTGTGAGGTAGGTGCAGCTGTGGTGGTGGAGTAACGTTGTCCCCTTGTGCATTGGCAGATGGACTTTCTGCCCCAGACAGCAAGTCCTAGTTTATGGTCACTCCGACTCAGAGTGTCTGCCAAGAGCCACAGGCTCTCCACTGGATTTCTGGCTCTGCAGACTGGTAAAGTCTGCCCCTGTTTTTGCAGGATTTTCTCTGTGCTTTCCCAGAACAGGGTGGCTTGAGGCTTAATTCTCAATCCACCTCACACCGGCATCCACATCCTCCTTGCTTCTCAGTAGTGCTCCTGGATGTTGCAAGTGATCTGCTTTCTCCCAGTGTATCTGTGAAAATCTGCTTTTATTAGAGCAATAATCAAGAGTTAAAAATAGAGCTAAACATAAGTGACTGACTTATTTAACATCTTCACCTTGTCCTTGCATGGCTGGACAGGAGGCACTGCCTGGTGCAGGTGCAGTGAGGGTGGAAAGCTGGTAGTGCCTGTCTCTTGCCACCTGTCTATCCCTGGTGTTCTAGGTATGGGCATCCTCCTCTCCTGCAGACAAGCACTGGAGGCCCCTCGCTGGGATTAATTTGGGTGTGTAGGCATAGCCCCTCTTCTCTCCGTCCATGCCCCTCTCCTGTGGCAAAATCCGTTAGTACAACAGGGTCCTGTTCCATTTAAATTTGCACGAAACAGGTTTTATTATGAAATTCTCTGTTGCAGGGAACACTTATTTATTTACTCCTTGCGATCCTTGCAAGTTTTTTCCAGTCTCTGGAAATTCCATGACCAGCCTGTCAGACACTCTGGAGACAACTTTCCTTCTCAAGGACTCCTCTCTGGATGTTCGTTTGCTTACAGGTGGCAAATTCTGTGGGCACCAACCAGCAGGGAGAGCCCTGGCGCCGTGGCCGGTCCTGCTGGCCAGGGACACAGCGAGGGGATGTGGCTCAGAACGGTGGTGTTCTCGAGTGGCAGGCATCCAGCTTTATCTAGTACTGCGGTCAGAGAGGAACTTGCTTCTGCCTGGGTCTGAGTGAAAGGCTGAAAACTGATCAGTATTAAGATAAATCTCCGTTAGTGTGTTTGAATGTCCCTCCCGTCAGCACGGCGAAGTGTAGCTGGCACCTGCGTAATGTAGATGTGAGAGCTCATGCTCTCCTCTGTCTGGTGGCAAGATTTTGTTTGTTTGTTTGTATAAATGATGGGTAATTTTAAAAAAATTAAAATAGAGGGTTCTCGGATGCTGCTGCCATGGTGGAATGCCGTTTCTTTTTCAGGGTGTGCCCCAGTTGCAGCCAGATGCTGCTTTTTTTTTTTTTTTTTTTTGTGCCTTTCTTGTGGGGATGATTCTTTTGGTTTCCAGAACACCCAGGGCATTTGCTCTAGTAGTCTTTTTCCCAGTCTTTTGTCCTAGTGGCTCTGTCCTCTCCCAGCCTTGTGACTTGGTGTCTGTCTGTCTGTTACGGTATGGCCTGACCTGCATTTATGCCCTGCCACACCTTGAGTTCTGCTCAGAGCACCCAAGGTACTGTCTTTCTCAAATTGGAATTAATAATTAATATAAAAAGCTTGAAAAAAATCTGAATTTTGTTACATAGTGTAATAACTGTTTGTAGATACTGTTCTGAGATGTAGGAATCTATTGGTGATATAAGAGGTTTTGTCTGTAAATAATCAGTTTAGAGTCCAAATGATTTTAATAAAGAGAATTCTTACACAATAATTCAATAAATTTTAATATACAACTTCTGTGTCATGCTTGTGTTGCATGATGATGCAATTACCCAGAATGTATTTGCCTCCTTTTCCTAAGTGGGAACCATGTACTCCTGCACACCAGGACCTGAGAGCCCAGTGACGGGCTTAGGGCTTTTCCCTCCTGCCCCCTCCATAGGTTTTGTTGCTTCAAGATAATCTTGTGCCACCTTCCACCTGGATCCCACTCCCTCTGCAGTTTCCAGAGCTCCACTACTATCCGTGCCCACAGGAGGAGGCAGCCTCCCTCCACCAACACTCATGTGGGGCTGGCACTGAGGGCAGGTGGCACATTGCAGCTCTGGCTGTGGTGTCCCACTGTGGGGAAGGGTCACTGAAGGTACAGTTTATGTTGTCCACCAGTGTGAGGCAGAAACCCGTGTTCCTAAATTACCAAAACAACTTAATTCTTGAATGGATTGCACAGTTCTTCCCAGACAGAAAGCTGGATCCTCGCCCATCTATCCTCTTTCCTTACCCCCCCATCACTTCCTTTACTAGCAGAGTTTTGGACAGAATTTGTCTCTCCCCACCCCGTCTTAGCCCCTCCTGTCTGTACTCTGTGTGTTCTTGTTGCCCTTTTAGGGGTCACAAATCACTGTTCCCCCCCTGCTGCCCAGCACAGCTCAGTACCCAGCCTGGTGCAGCCTCTGCCCCCTCCCTTGGTATTTTTAGTGCAGGGAAGGCAGGTGAGAGCAGAGGGGCACAGGCAGGGGGAGAACCGCTCTGGGAGGCCCCGGCCTGGGTTTGGCAGCCTGGAGCTGCAGCAGAGCTACTGCAAGGCAAGGTTAACCCTTCGCTGCAGGGCTGGGGCTTGGTCTCTGCAGCCTCAGCCAGGAAACCTGAGCTGTGTGAGCCCAGGGCCCCAGTGAGGGGGAGGCCAGGCCATGCCCAGCTCCCAGCTCCTGTGCGAGGAGGCTATACATGTGGCAGTGGGGAAAAAAATGTGCTTTTTACTGTGTGTGGCCTTTTCCTCCCACGTGTTTCATGGTGCTGGGATGCTCAGGTCCCTCCAGGGCTACAGGGAGAATGCTGCTGCAGTTACTCTCCCAGGGAAAGGAACAGAGGAAGCATGGGCTTTGTGGCCACCAGCATCATGCTGCGATGGTGTTTGGCTGCGTGTGGGCACTGCTGGGGAGGATAAGGTGTCTCAGGTCCAGCAGCATGGCACACGGATGGGCACGGGGAGCCTGTCCTCTGTGCCAGGCACAGGCTGGGGACGGCTGTGCCAGGTAGGTGGTGCTGCAGTAGCAAGTCCTGCCAACATACTGCTGGGAACAGTGCGAAGACTCAGGCAGCCCTATGGTTTCTGGGTCTGGGGATGGTGTAGCAGAGGGGGAGGGTTTCTCTGTTTCCATCTCAGTAGAGCTGTGAATTTCCCGCTATAAATAGTTGCTGTGGAGACTGTGGATCCACAGCAAGCTGACAGACTGCTGCCAGGGAGGCAAGGAGAGGCCAACAGTAAAGTGAATCCACTGCAGCTGTCTGAGGTCTCCTGCTATCCCAAAGCCAAGGTTGTTCCCAGAAGCAGTGCTGTGATCCGATACCCTGCCCCGCTCCACATCACGTCCATCCAGCGATGCAGAAGAGTTTGGTCTGCCCAAGGACACCCCTCTCGGGGCAGCACAGACTAAAAGGAGAGCAGGACCAGCTGGCGTCTCACTTTGGGGAGCTCCAGAAAGAGCCAGATGACAAAGGGAGTGCCGTGCCCTGCCCACGAGCTGCTGCACGGTGAGTCTGCGCAGGGCCCTGGGGCTCAGCGACCCGCGCGCCGACGGGGCTGCTCGTACGTGTTGTGACTTGCAGGGATGCTGCACTCAGCAAGGGCTTGTAGGTCTGTGTCTGTGTAGAAGGTGAAGGTGTGTATTGCTCTGGTGAATTCTGCCACTCTAAAGGTCCAGGTGTCATAAGGCATGACTGGTGTTGGGCAGCTCCGTATGCCATTCTGTGCAGGTCAGGTGGAGGAGTCCAAACCAGGTGTGAAGCACTGCTCCCCATCCATGGCTCTTGCAAACCAGGCAGGACCAGTTTTTGGGCTTAAGTTCACTGAGCTAGTCCAGGCCTGCAGTAATTCAGTGGGTTCTGCACAAAATAAGTAGTTTGAATTACAAAAGCAATGTGTCAAGCAATGAAGGACTTAGAAACACTGATTGTCCTTCATCACAAAGCTTAGCTCCTGTACCAAGTTGCATAGCAACACGCTTCATCCTTTGCCAGTACTTCCACCCAGCTAGGGTGGATGAAGGTAAAGTCTTGAACGCCTAAGGATGGACTTGTCCTACCTCTACAGCAAGAAGCTGGACAAAAACCTCCATGAGCCCTAGTGCTGAGATGAATCTTACACTCTGAGTCTGTCTCTGTGTCCTACGTTCTCACTGAAGTCTCCTATTACCATAACATACCACCAAGGGAAGATGCTGTTGAACTCACATCTTTACAAGATCATGAGTTTTCCTATGAATAGTGAAGGCATCATTAAAGCTTTCCAGCTGTTTCTCATCTCTCAGCTCAGCCCCTGCTGTCCTCATGGCGTGAGTGAAGAGGGCTCAGGCAGATAGTGAAGGTGTAGGAGCTTGGAAGGATACTGATAGTCAGTACAGAAATACAGAAAAATTTTATTTCATCTGTTTCATAGCTAAGATGATAGCAAGTGTTTGCTGGAAAGAGTGGCTGTGCAGACATGCAGCATCCTGGAGGTTTATGCCTGAAAGAGGCTGATTCTCCACAGTGTAAATGCCAGGTTTGGAGGCGTAGAAATGTGAGGAAACAGAGGCATTTTGAGCTCCTTTCAGAAGCCTTCTGTATGGGCTTGGGTGAACAGAGCAATGTCAGCTCTGGCACTTTGGGTTATCTGTCCCTCTGGCTGCTGTGCTGGGAGAGGAGCATCAGCAGGTGGAAAGAAACTTTAGTGTTTTGAGGAAGTCACAACCTCTGTCTCAGCAGCTGGGAGATGTTACTGTTCCAGAATGACTCCCTGTCACATGGCTCCTACTGCCACCAGCCCTCTACGATTATTTCTGAAAATCCTCCGGTTCAGAAGAGTTCTTGGCTTTAGTGACCTGATTTGGAGACTATAAAGGTCAATATTACTACCTGTGCTAATGATCTACAGGGATTATCATCACCTGTCTCAAGCTCTGAAAGTGTGTGTTAGCCTGAAGCTTCAGCAGTACAGCAAATGGCATTTCCAAATTACGAAAGGCCGGGTTGGGCGTGCCCCAGCTACAGCACTTTACATCTGTATTGCATTAGCAACAGGGGCTCTGGGCTGCTATTTCAGGTGACTGGTGCTGAAGCCAATTCTGCATCGGTGCTGCAGCGTGGGGGGACAGCAGTTGGATCAGTCTGTCTGCACTGTCATGGTGTTTGTACCATGTGCTGTCATAGTAACAAACCCCAAGAGCAGATTCTTGCTGGGATATCATGGGATGGTCAGTGATAAACCTGTGCTCCGGCCACGGGGCCTGGCTGTGGGCAGACGAGCAGTGCTGCAGTGTCTAAAATGCAGGTTCTGCTTCACACTCCTCTGACAACCAAAGCCCAAATGTGTTCCCTTCTCAGCTGGGAAGGGGTTGAGGAGGGGGTGCTTTCCCTGGCTGCGAGAGGGAATCCCACAGATCTCACTAAGCCCCTGAAAATCCACACTGGACACACAGAAACCTGAGACTCCCATCTGGCCCTGGCCTGGCCCCAACCTGCCGGCTTTCCTCTTCTGAACTCTTAAAATAATCGCTCTCTCCATGAAGTGCCAAAAGTGTTTTTAACAGCCTGGTTCCAGGAGCTGGTGAGGGGATGGGAAGGAAAGGGGTGAGGGAAGAGCAGGGGTTAAAGAGGGAATGAAAGTGCAC
The DNA here is from genome assembly GCA_013390025.1 of Pitta sordida. Taxonomy (NCBI): domain Eukaryota; kingdom Metazoa; phylum Chordata; class Aves; order Passeriformes; family Pittidae; genus Pitta; species Pitta sordida. The sequence goes on from WEKX01024441.1 coordinate 429,680, forward strand.
AGTGTGCAGCAGAGGTATGGCTGCCCTGCAGCTCTCCATCTCCCTTTAAAGGAGTGAAGTGCTGAAGATCACTTTGCTCGTGCACCACGACCTGGTTTCCCACTGCCTCTCTCCCTTCGTGCCAGGATCTGCTGCACTGCTGGGCCATGGAGGAGCAGATGCAGGAGGAGATGCCACCAGCCCAGTGCACAGGTCAGTCCTTGGGCATGAGGGTCTAAAGCTGAGATTGTGCCAAGCTCTTCCCAAGCCAGAGGAGATCACAGGGATCTCTCTGTGGCAGTCCTCAGCTGCTCATTCAGTCTAAGAGCATTTAGAGATGTCACTAATGTCTCTTGGCAGTGGTCCCTGCAGGAGGCCACCACCCGGTGCGGGAGGGAGAGGTGTTCAACACACGATACCAGGCACTGCGCGAGCTGGGCTGCGGCGCCTTTGCCACCGTCTGGCTGTGCCAGGACATGAGGTGAGGGGCAAATTGGCTTTTGGAGAGGTCTCCTGGGCAGGACTGAGCACCTCTCGCAGAAGCAGCAGAGCACAGCCTGGGAGCATATCGGCATCCCTGAGCACAGGGAAAACCTGGCAGTGAGATCAGTGGGGGGCAATGCACAGAGCTGTTCTCCAGAAACCAAAGAACATAAATGACATGGCACCAGCGCTTGCTCTGCATTTTCTTTTCTCATTTAGTCCCTGTGGTATCCACGCTCTGCCTTTTCCTCTCTAGTCTCTTGCTGGTCCCTGGTGCAGTTGTGTTGCCAGATGCTGGCAGGAGGGATGCCCATGGGCCTGGTGTGCTGCAAATCGAGGCCAAGGGTGCTTGCAGAAGGGCAGCGCCCTCCCTGGGGAGCTTGGGCTGGGTGATTGGGAGAAGGGGAGGTGCTGCTCATTAGGGCTCTGACGTGCATTGGCTGGCAGCTGTGGTTCATTTTCCAGGAGGAAGAAACACGTAGCTGTGAAGGTGTTGAAAAGCAGAGAAGGCTTTGCTGAGACTGCCCAGGATGAGGTAGCTCTCCTCCACTGTGTAAGTATAATTTGGGGCTCTGTGCTTTGCTCCACTGAGTTAAGATCTGAGTATAAGCCATATCATCCCTTCTCCCTTCAGGTGTCTGTCTGAGGAGCTAGGTAAGGATCAGGAAAAAAAACTACAAAGATTAGGAAATTCATAGAAATCCCCCCAGCTCACCACTGGCCTCTGAAACAGAAACCTTCTCCTTCTTCCTATTGCTGGCTGTGTCCCACTTGCCCTGTCAGCTCATTTCTTTTAGCTGAGACTGAAATACAGTGAATAGGAGGGACCCACAGAAAGATGAGGTGATATGTGGTAATGTTCCTAAGACGGAGATGGGAGTGTGTCTACTGTATCTGTCATTCTCAGCTCAGGGGCTGTTCTATCACAACACTGGTACTGAAGTAAAAGGAAATATGTATCTGTAATGGAAAAAAATGATGTTGCAAAGATATAATAAATGTCTGAAGTCAGAAAGCTTCTCCCTGCCTCTCCTAATGGAGGCAGTAATTAGGAGTCTCTATCTGGGTCTCAGCAAGTTGCCTTTGAAGGTGTTTGGGCTTGAGCTGCTACTTCTAGAAAGCTCACGGTTACAATTCTTTATGTTTGCCCAAATACAAAGTTACATCAGCTTTAGATGAGTAAAAGCCATTAAATTTTGCATTTTAAATTACTCTGTGGCCTTTATCCAACAGGTCTGAGAAAGGTTTAGTTCACACCTGGAAATCTGTAGGCCCTATCCAAAGGGACATGAGCCAGATGCAGTGATGCAAGAGGAAGTACAGAGTGGTACTAATTTAATGTAATCAGAGGGCTGCTTTTCTACATATCAGCACAACCCTGCATACAGACTGAGCCTTACCCCTCATTTATTATTAATTCTGAAAGACACACCTGCCCATTCAGCAGCATACAGCTGGTTCCCAGGGCTGTTTCCACCAGCACTGTGGGGTCAGTGGCTACAGAGCTGCCAGGACAGGTGCTCTGGTCTCCCATGCTTCCAGGTTGGCTCACCCCTGTTGTGCCAGCATAAACCTTCTGGTGCTGGTGCAGGCAGATCTGCCATTTGCACAATAAGCCAAACCAAAATCCCAACAGCTATGGCTGTTAAAGAGAGGAAAAAAAAGAGTATGAAATGCTGTACCAAGATTAGTGAGAGCAAGCCCCTTGGGTAGACTGGGGGTTCACTCAGCACAGCACCCTGGTCAAGAGTGGGACAACATGCAGAAACTTATTCCTTGGTAACAGATTCTACTTTTGTGTTTGAAGCATTTGTTTTTCCTGATGCCATTTTCATGGGATTTGTCAAGAAGTGCAAACTCTTGAAAAGGAAGGTCTATTGAACAGTGTCCTTGTGCATATAATGTGTCTAATTGCAGCTTTCTTGGAATCCTCCCCCTCAGGTAAACTGTATGAAGAAGAAGGACCAGGCAGGAGAAAATATTGTCTCTTTGTTAGATGACTTCAGAATGATTGGAGAGAATGGCTTCCATATCCTTCTGCGGAGAGTGCTGCAGCTCTGGGCCAGCAAAGCCTGAGCTTGCTCTGGGGAGTCAAAAGATGGTGTAAACCTGAGTGCAGTCGTGCCATGAGGAGAATGAGCAGGGCTGTTGATGGACCAGAGCACATGGAGGTGGCTGGGGGGGACTGGGTTGAAAAAGAGGTATTTGTTTGCTCTGGTGAAAGGCAAAGGGCTGGTGATAGCACCTTCTCCCTGTTAGTGAATCCCTGACTCTTTCCCACATGTGTGCCTGGTATTTGAGGTGCTGGGTCCTTCCTTGCGATGCTTGATGGGAAACTACACAGACCAGGGACTGCCTTTGCCTTTTGTGAAAAAATCTTTACAGCAGGTGAGAACTCAGCAGGAACTTGGCAGGGGCACCAAGGGATTGTTGGCTAAGGGACGTGCCATAGTCTTCTTCCCAAGGGGAAGAGCATTAATTGGGCTTTACTTGGTCATTACTGCCCAGGCCTGTAGCCTCCTTGGGTTTGGGAAGGAGTCAGGGCCACACTGTGAAGTGCCAGCAGCCTGCAGACCTGCACCAGGGAGTCAGGGCCAGCACTTCTCTTCCCGTTGTCTGAGCTCTCCAGCAGTTCTGCCGCTCACAGGACCAGGGGACCAACAATAGGTCTGCTTCTTGTGGGTAAACCACATATATTTCTGCCTTCCTGCTGCCCTGAAGAATCCCCTCTGGCAGCAATGCCAGGCTGTTGGCATTTGCCTTGGCATCCAGCCCTGGACAGCACTGTCAGTTCCAGCAGCTTTCTGCATGGTACCATCAAAGGCTGTGCAAGGTCTCCTTCCCATCTTTCCAGGAATTTCTAAATTGCCAGTTAGGTTGGCTGGTTCTCCTCCCATGTTGATATGCATTTTCCTGCACAGAGCCAACTCTTCCTTCACCCCCTCTAAGGATGTGGTGTGCCAATCAAACAGATTGTGAAAACTGAGTTTGTCATGCACTGGCTGTGCTTATGGAATAGGAAACCCGAGTGAGCCTCAGAAGAGTTAAAATTACATTTTGCCTCTTGTGCTGAAATTTATCAGAAGTCTGCACACTTGCCAAGATGATTTGCTACCCTGATTCCTGTGCCCTTCTAGGGACACTAAGAAAGAAACGGCTTCCTTTTTTTTTCAGGTATAGCCTCTTCTTTCTCTAAGAAGCTCTGCTAACACGTCAATAAGTTACACAAAAATGTAACGGAATTCATCTCAGTGCTCCATTTCGCACTCAGGCCTTGTTCTTGATCCATTATCTGCTTTGATTGTAAAATCTCAAATCTGTTTTTCCCCTTCACATCAGCACTGGAGCAGTATTTACTTCTGTTTCATTCCAGTTTAGTTATTTAAATATTTCCCCACGTTTCACAGTTACCATTTAAGGTTGGTATTTCCCTAGGACTGTTGTTCACCCCAGAATAGAATTTGATAATATAGAGAATATTTGCCAGCCCTTTATGACTGCCCACTGTTTAAAAAAACAAATGTAACTCTCCCCATAACCTTTTTGCTGTTATTGATTTCTGATAGTGGCTGTTCCTCTCTGGTAGGTGTTGTTTATGTCTCCCGTGTGACAAGCCAGGCTCTCCCTGCTCCATTGTAAGCTGTTCTTTCCCTACATGGCTCTCCTGCAGAGCCCTGAAATCCTCTCTGAGCACTTACTCATGGTCTCTCCCTCCTCCTGTCTGCACTGCGCTGCGTCTCCTGCTTTCCTTGTATGATGGGACACCCTCCCACGCCATGTCACTGTCATTCAAATGGAAGCTGGGGGCCAGTCGCAATCAGCAGGAAGGCACGGTGGCCCCGGGACATAGCAGTCATACAAACAGGAATGTTTTTTCAGGAGAAAATTCAGCTTTGTGATTGTAATGCTTCCTCGTAGCCCCATCCTACTCCCATCTCCCTGAGCTCGCCCAGTCCATGTGTATTTTCATGTTGCCTTTTGCTGCGTGTCACCCCAAACAGCCCTTTCCCCCCCTGCCTGGGGGGGCTCCAGCACCCTCTGCTCGTGCCTGCTCCCCCAGGGCCACCCCAACAGGAAATAACTTATCACTGATGTAGTTATCCCCAGCACCAGCACAGCCACAACCTGCATCCCCGCGCTGCCTGGAGAGCTGCTGGGGCAGGGGAGGTGGCTGCTGTGACATTGCTGCCTGCTCGCCCAGGTGCTGGCAGGGCTGCACTTCCTGCACAAGCGCTGCCGCATTATCCACACGGACATCAAGCCAGAGAACATCTTGCTGTACGGACGTGACAAAAGCCTCCAAGGGCTTCTCATGGACACCCTCAGCTTCGGCCGGAGAACAGATGTGAGGCTCAATGGAGCAGGTGAGCACTCCAGGTGATTTTTTAACGAGGAAAGGGACCATGTGTTTATTGTGAGGAGGGAATGAGACAGGCAGCCGGTACAGACAGCTCAGGAAGGGTTCCCGTCTCCTGAAACAGCCAGTATAAAACACTACAGCCAGCTTGTGCTGCTGAGAGGCCTCTCCTATCTCTGCTTAACACAAACATGCCTTGAGTGGCTACTCAAGGCACCCACAGAAATGTGGTCTTGCAGCTGGGTTTTGTGGAGGACAACTACAGGTCACAGGTATCTGTTAACAGCCCCACTGCAGCCTCAGGGCTCATTCTCACAGCTTTAAGGTACACGACCCTGTGTCTGGTGTTTTCAGCCACCGAAAGGTTTACATACAAAATTATTTCATCAGAAAGCTGTACAACACTTCTGCTCTTTATTTCCCACATTTCTGAAGTTTGTGGGAGCCTTGTATGGACTGCTAATCTTCAAGGCCTTTTGAGACATAATTTATTTGCAGAGAATGGTGTGAATATTGAATAAGACGTACAGCTGGAGTTTCTCAAGAGATTAGCTCATCTCCCAGCCATGAGACCTTTCACATTATCCCTGCACTGTGTTCTCCCATGAGCATTTCTCCCATGACGGTGCTGTTTTGTCTCTCAAAATCGGGGGCAATCAGGGAATGCTAAATCAGTGACTCAGTCTTTTGCTAGGAGCAGGAAAACACAGTACGTATTAGGCATGGGCTGACAGCTCACTGTAAAGCACTAAAGCAGGAATTACTCTTTTCCAGGGTCATATGAAAACACAACCTTCATAGTGCTTGCCAAGCAGGCTGTGTCCAAGGTCTGTGACAGCCAGGCTGCTGGGGCTGAGGAGGAATTACAGATGTTTGGTGCTGGTAGGATGCGCTCTCCTCTGGGCCCACAGTAATTTAACCTTGGTGCAAGAGGAACCTTGCAGCAGGATAGGAACACATGGTCACACCATTTCACCCCAAGCTATCATGCCAAACGTCCTCTTAAAACTTTTACTGGATACCAGCCCTTCCTTTGCATTTCCTCAAAAACCCAAAGTGAGCTTTGATAATAAAAATGTATTTTAGGATCTTTTAGGCCGAGAAAGTTTAAAGGAAGGCAGACATGCCTCTCCTTTGGTAAGTGATGAGTATCTGTTCCTTCAGAAAGACTTGATTTCTCTCTGTCCTTTCCATCTAGGAGGTGATCTCAGCAATCAATTGGAAGAATCTGATTTAATGAGCATAGAAGTGAAAATTGCAGATCTGGGCAGTGCGTGCTGGACAGTGAGTCTGCTCCAAGTTTCAATCCCATTACAACAAGGGATGCTGTGACCTCCTTTCCATCCCACTGTGTCCCCATCCCCGTACAGCTGAATAGCTATTTCAGTGTGCTGAAGAGATGCTGATTTTGGGTGTGTTACATTCAGCACTCCCAGCTCCGAGCTGGGCACTCTGCTCCTGGGGACACTGTCAACTGTGGACACTTCTCCAGCTTGCACTCAGTCCCCAAAATCAGAAATTCAAACCCATGCTCAGTGCGAAAGGTTGGGAGGTATATTCCCCCTGGAACCTCCTGGGCCGGGGATGTGCCAGCCATGCCCTGCACAGGGCTGGGAACACACGTTCAGTCCTGTCCTGTGTCCCCTCACTGTGCAACCGCCAGCATTGCTGTGACTGGTTTAGGGACACCAACCAAAGGGAGCTTGTTTCTGTTTCAGTACAAGCCTTTTTCCAAGGAGATACAGACCCAGCCGTACCGTGCCCTGGAAGTACTTCTTGGATTAGACTATGGCACTCCTGCGGATATCTGGAGCACAGCCTGCCTGGTAGGCTGGGGGACAATGCTGTGCATGCAGGGAGGTGACAGATACTACTAACTGGCCAGGGCAGCATGTCCTTGGCACCCACCTATTCATGTACAGCAAAGCTTTCTTGCTGAGCAGGCAAAAGGGGCTGTCTGCACTCATTTGCTTTGGGGTGAAAGCATGCTCCTGATAAAATCCACTCCTAATTAGTTTAAGCTCTAAGGCGATTCACACTCTGTGTATGTCAGACTGCATCAGGCACATGCTGCTTTCCATCCTGACGGTGCTAAAGGTTCTGCTTCACTGTGGGACAGAGCAAGCCAGTGTGAATACATATGTATTTCCATATTTTACCATCAGTTTTGAGTGATAGCAAGGGAATGTGGTACCGTGAGTAAGTGGGGAAGGAAAATTCCAAGACAGTTGGAATTAACAATGCTACTCCATTTCTAGGCATTTGAAATGGCAACGGGGGAGTGTCTATTTGATCCTCAACCTGGGAAATACTTCTCCAGAGATGATGGTAGGACTCCCTCAGTTTTCTTCATTCCCCTAACAGAAGTGTCACAAGCATTGTATCTCGATCTGTTTTCTATGTCTAGATCATGTTGCTCGTATTATTGAACTCCTGGGAAGAATTCCTCCTCAAATTGCTTTCTCGTGGAACAAGTCAACAAAATTTTTCAGCAAGCCAGGTAAGAACTGGAGTAAAGAAATTTACTTTAAAAATCACAGTGTATCTCTGACACACTCCTACTAAGCTCACACTGAACCCCCCCCAAAGTTACATTACACAACACAAACGGAGACTTCATAAAGAGCAGTAACACTCCCTGCCCCGCCTACCTTTGCAATCCAAGAGCATTCCAGGGATGAATGCAAAATCCTGAAAAACACTCACAGCAAACACCCAACAGGGAAAACAATTCCATTCTTTCTCTGTTGGAGAGAATGGAAGTCCAGAGAGAAAACAGCTACACACCAGGAAGGCTGAAGAGTGTGTAACTGCCCGGATTTCACCTATTCACTGGCAGAGAACAATGATGACCAGGAACAGGACACTCATATCCTTCCAGCATGGTTGCTATATTTAGTCTTCTGACCCAACTGTAACATCTTTTCTCTTTTACTCTCCCCACTTCTTTTGCCTTTGACTCATCAGTCCTGAAATCCTTGTCTTTGGCCACACGGCATCACCTGACTCCATCCTTCTGCAATTTGGTCTATCATCCTCCTTCTCTGCTTTCACACTCACCAGCCCCACCGCCTCAGCCTACCCACAGCTCATTCACGGCTGAGTGCTGGTCTCATGCTGGAATTCAACAAGCACCTCCCTGCACATCCACATGCTTCGCTCACACTTATTCCTTCTATGGTGCTTGAAAGAAATGAGTCAAAACTAGTTCTACATTCACTCTCCATATGAACCAACGTGGCCAGACCACACACGTTTAACCTGAATCGCTGCATTTACAGCACCAGCTCCCGGGGATGAGGGCAACTTCTCCTGTCAGTCGTACACTGGTCTGGGCCCCGGGGAGCTGGTAACACAAAATGAATTCAACATTAGTGTCTTGTGAGCTCTGGAATAGCCGGATGCATCCGGGTGCCTGTGGGGAGGCGCAGGGAACAAGCAGCAATGGCTCTGGCACGGCTGTTCTGGGAACACTGTGCGCACCCTCGGCACGTTCTCAGCTAACAAATACTTGGGAACGGGCAGACTCCCAACACTGGCTTGGGAAGGCGATTCCTGGGAAACACCCGAGGGCCAAACCTGCAAGGGGCGGCGCAGGTGGAGCTCGCAGAGGCGATTCCGAGGCGAAGGCAGGGATCTGTCAGGATGCTTTGGGTTAATTCTGAGGCGCGGCCTTAGCCCGAATCGCGCCGGTGTGACTGAGGCGCTGCGCCCTCGCTGTCTCTGCCAGGGGCGCTCCTGCGGCTCTCCCGGCTCTGCCCCCGCAGCCTCCCCGGCATCCTGGCGGACCGGCACGGCTGGACACCGCGGGAGGCGGCCGCCTTCGCCGCCTTCCTGCTGCCCGCGCTGCACTACGCGCCCGAGCGCCG